>LKBB01000217.1:6561-23146 GCA_001513885.1 Thielaviopsis musarum
AAAAAAAAAAAAAAAAAAAAAAAGACCAGTCGGAGAGGGGAGATTCTCCGGAGATGAAGCATACAAGCAAATTCGCGTTTGTCCTCTTTTTTTTTTGGATCACAAGGAGTCACTTTGCTCGGCTGCTCGCTTTTTAGCTTTAAGTGAGTTGGCTTCTACCCACCTGTCATACAACAACACAAAGAACATAAAGTAACGTTAACGTATCTTGAATAACGGCTAATTCATCGCCTCTCCGGGTTTAGTTAAAAGGCCTCTCGGTTGGAGCTTTAGTACTACTGCTACTCCGTACTTACAAAAGTACTAGTACTAGCAGTAGTAAAACATTTTTCTTTTTCCCGAGAAATACAGACGAATTTAACCCCGACAGGGTATGAATTATTACGGCAAACTTCAACGCTTTGAATATCTGTGGGTGCCTGAGCCAGTGCCTTGTCTGCACCAATCTAGCATAATGCAATGCAACCCTATATTATACCACTTACACTGCACTGCACTCACTTTATGGAAGTCCATCCCTTGAGCACAGGTGAAACGGAGGTGGCATATAGCTTACTACTTAGCTTCCTATCGTGTAAACTAGTACTACTAGTACAAACACTGCTATTATAAAAATCGACATTGATTTACAGAAGGCTGTGATGCCTCGTATCAGCGCATATGTAGCATGAATTCCGCTGCTGTTCTACTGCTATCATTGTTCTATTCGCCTTCTATCGCTGGCTATATAATAAGCTCTTACTATCCGGTGATATGATGCCCCTAACCATGGAAACAGAAACAACAGGGTTCCAAAACCGACTAGTAGTAACAGCCTGAAAGTGTACAGATACTACTACTACTAGTATATAAAAGCATACCATACTGAAAGGGGTATCTCGGAGTTCCAAAATGCCGGGCTCGCATCAACAAAATCAGCTTATATTTGCACCAGAATCTTCTTCCGATGCCTGTTCGTTACCGCACGTTTGGCCAGCCAAAGCGAGGCTTGGTTGGTTCCACGTCCTCGGGGGAGGGGGGGGTGCTCGTTTACCAACGAACCGAACAAGGGAGAAAGAAGATGTACAAATAACAACCCGTCAAAGGGTTATTTGAAGTGGACGCTTACGAGGGCACCAAATGTCCAAAAAAAAAAACCCCAAAGGGAGGGCTTTGTGGTCTTCGCTTACAGGTAACCTCCAAAAAAGCTCGGTTAGCCACCTAACCTATCTACATAAAGACCAAGTTACTAATAGCCCGTCCAGAAGGTATAGCTTACTTCATCTTGGACTTGTCAGTCGCTCTAGATCGGCCGCTAGGACGGTGCCATCACGCGGTTCTTGCAGAGGGAGGAAGAGGAAGTAGGCACTTGTTGAGAAAAAAAAGAAAAAAAAAAGAAAAAAAAAGAAAAAAAAAGAAAAAAAAGAAAAAAAAGAAAAAAAAGAAAAAAAAAAAGAAAAAAAAAGAAAAAAAAAAGAAAAAAGAAAGCAGACAGGTCTCTTTGTTGATATTGGCGTTGATAACTGCAGTAAGGACCCATAATATAAACTGTACTACAGCAGAGGCCATAGGAAAACCTTGGGAGAAGACAGGAATAACAAAGGGCCTGAGACAGAACAGCAGGGAGACAATATCAATGCTAAATCGAGTTTCCTTGGTCTTGGCTTTCTTCATAACCCCCTCCTTGTTCCGACCGGCTTATAATAACCTAGAAGGAAAGCTTGCTCCGGGTTTTCATTACGGGACAAACTTCCAAGGCAAGGGTAAACGTGAACGAAGAAAGCCAGGCCAGGGCTATCAGGGTCTGGCAACCCTAGAATTTCAACACTAATACTAGTACTACCAGTACTAGTACTAAAATGCCAGAGAAAGGAGATTTGCACAAAAAGTGATGCGTGTTAATCCTTCCGCGCTTCTACTTTTTTTTGGGTGAGGTTTGTGGTTTCCGATTGCTTTGTCAACTTCCTGGAACGGGTACAGCGGCCGCGAAAGGAATATAACAAAAACGAGATTGGCAACGATGAATCGGTCGTATACAAGGCCAGCCAAGCAGCTACATCAGGTCACTATTTTCTTCACTGCCATACAAGGATTGGGCCCGCAATTTGCAAAAAAAAAAAAAAAAAAAAAAAAAAAAAAAAAAAAAAAGAAAGCCCCTCAGAAAGTAGGTCATAAGCACTAAAGTCTGAGGAGAACCGCTATTTGCTTGTCTACAAAGTTACTTCAGGGGTCCTTGTTACTCCGTACTTGGAGTACTTACTTATACTGGGAGCAAGGCTTGACAAGCCAAGCTCTAATAGAGACACCGACGGACCGACCAAGAAGAGGGCAGAGCAAGAACAAAACGGGCACTTTTTTGGCCCCAAACTCAAGAAAGCAAGCAGATTTTTTTAGGATGTTTTTTTTTCTTGTTTTTTTTTCTTGTTTTTTTTTTCTCTCTTTTCTTGATTCAAGCTTGTCAGTAATCCATCGCTTTGGGCGGGCCAACTTTGAGACTTTAGTGATTTGTACTAGCGATTTGTACTAACGATTCGTACTAGGCCGAAGAATGCTTCTTAAGTTGCTAAGCTGCCGCCTCTTTTGTGATGGAATATGCCGGTCGATCATGCAGGATACGACAAAACCGGAAAGATCAGGCCAGGCCAGGCCAGGCCAAGCCAAGCTATACCAGGTAAAAGTAGATGCCAAAGGACTTGCTCAGCTGGCTGGCCTCAACTGGCGTTGGCTACTACAGCAGCTCTGTCAACTTACAAACGTAATATGGCTCTTTCTGTTGCGTCTTTTCTCTCTTTTCGTCCTGTTAGGCCATGAAAATAATGGGTAAGCCTAAAGTCATCCATCAATGCAGAGTCTTGACAAGATATAGGGTCAAAAGAGGAATTCGATCTGAGAAGATGCGTAAACAAGAAAGGAAATATCAGTACTGCAATATAATATAAATACTCTCACCTGAGATGAGATACGAGGGAGGTTCAGCTGGTTGCGAATATTTCCAAAGGCTTATCAATTATTTTCTCTTTTCTAGGTTGTGCCATGATAATGTCATGGTTTAGGAAAACGAGGTAGTCGGCCAAAGTTACTGCTTAGCGAGGGCTAGCCATGATGAGAAAAGACAAGAAACCCTCCCCCCTCCCCCCCGCGAAAAATGGTGAAAACTGAAAAGAAGAGAAAAGACAAACCAAGAAACAAAAGAAAATAAACAGAGACCAAGCTCTGGCGCGTCTAGGGATAGGCATCTTCATTGAAGTGCTTTGTAAATGTACCACTACTACGTAACTAAGTACTTGAGTAGTATATAGTTCTCAACTTAGCACATGATCCAAGCTTCTAGCGACAGGCTTCAAGCTTTGAAGATTCTTACTAGCCTTGAACTCAGGCCTCTAGGCCACCGGCCAATATCTTGGCTTCGGCTTCCTGTGAGGCGCACCCGGAAGAACCTGAGTCCCTGTCTAAGATATATAGCATGTCTGATAACACCTCTGATATAACAACATGTAATAAGATAACACGTTTTTGTGTATATATCAAAGCATGGACATATGCCCAATCAGAGACAAAAATCAAGATGAAGTGACAAAGCCAACCAAGTTGGGCTGTTTGGTTGGAGAAAAGGGCTGACTCACAAGCTGCTTTAATCAGTGCAACTGCCCGAATTATGAGTTAATTACTTACATACATACTATATATCCAAGTTGGTTTTATAGTTCAATGCAGGTCCTTCGGCTTTTGAGTATGTAGTACTACATGCTCAGAAACAAAAGATGGTAAACAGCTGTGATTCATCACTGTGCATACATAAAAGTACATGATTTACTTGGCAAGTGGTCAGAACGGCCGAAATTAACATTGCGATGTCAGCCTCGCACTCTGCTGTGATACAACTGCTGGTCCTTTTTTTTTTCTCTCCCTCTATGGATACCACGCGAGACGCACCCGACAAAAGGAATATATAAGGAGGGCGAAAGAGAGAGATATAGACTATAGAGCAAGTATTAAGAGCTGGGGATCTGATTTTATTTTATTTGGTTTGATTAGAGAGAAGACCGTAGGGTTGAGGCGAACCAGTATCATTTACTAGTAGTATTAAGTCCCTTTGTAAGTATTAAAAAGAAAGAAAAATAGAAAAAAGAAAAAAAAAGTAATAAAAAAAAAGGAAAAAAAGAAGAAAAGAAAAAGAAAAAAAAAAGGCTTGCTTGTTCATTCCTATAATCAGTTGACGGTAGTATCTACTGCAACGCCAAGTCACAGGATAGCAGTCAAAAACCTCAGCTCAGACACACACTTTGATCTGTCTGTCCGTGTATGACCTGACAAAAAGGCACAGACGACAAAAGTTCAGCCAGTTTGATTGATTGCTTGCTTGTTTTCTTTTCTTCTTTCTGTAGGGCTAAAGTAGACGACCACTTAGACACAAGAATCATAAAAGAGAGATGGCTATTAGGGTTATCGCGCGTCAGGGTTGCGTCCCTATTTGACCCATGTAATGAAACCCAAGAACCAAGCCTTGTTATTTCGCTATTTCGGAACACCAAGGCCTAGACTGCTGGAAACAGTTTTCTCTCTCTGCCTACTACTAGTCTCTGCCTATAAGTATCTTATTTTTCTCAAAAGTGACCCCGTCAACCCAAAATCATGTCCCTGTCTTGTTTTTATTCTTGGGCTCGGAGATCGGGTTCCGAAGGATGCATGTTGTCAAGACAAGACGGAAACAGAACTGTACCAAGCATAGTGCAATTTATAACATGCACAACATGAAAAAGTGTTTGCATGTAACTGTACAGGCTGTTTGAGGATGGGAGAAATAAGCACGGACACTGTTCATTGTTAGTTGGCTGCTATTGTGACTTGTATGTTTCCCCCTGGGTAATTAAGGCGGACAAGGCAAATCTGGCCGACTTCTTTTTACGCGGAAACCATGATGATCGGCTGTGGCTGATACGGGGCCAAGTTCGGTTGGCTCGGCTCAGTTGGATGGAGATAAAAGACGTATGGAGTGTCAGGAACTTGGTATTGGCATTTGGTAGAAAGCATAGAATTCAAATAGTGACACGACAAGACTTGTACGGGGATAGACGGAAACATCCAGGGTTGGGTAAGGGAAGCGCCTAATAGAATAAGATAAAATAGAAGCAAGACTGGGAAATGTTTTAGGATAAACAAACGCAAACGTCGTCATCAGCGACCTATATTCACCAGTCGCGATGCTCGCTTAAGCAGCTTATTGCGGTAGAGATGGACATGAGTAGGAGGCTACTTGCATAAATAACACATACTAAGGGCACATTGTTTTTCTTCTGTTCCTGAATAAGCACTGTCTGGCTGGAATGGACCCCGAAGGTAATACAGCGCGACGACGTGATATGACAGTGATCGCTAACGAAGTGATCTGCACAGTACTTTTATTGCCAAGAAGAGCAGCGCAGCGTCGTAATAGGATACATAGCCTACAAGTGGCCGGCGTCTATTTATCTAGTAATCTATTCATATAGCACATCAAGTACGAGGACCGACTTGGTCAAGGTGAAACTGACCGCCGCTTTACTGCATGATTGGATATAAAGTGGCGGCCGGCTGGCAACAGCTGCTTCAGTTGCTTTTTTCTTGATAAAAAAATATAGGCTCTTATAGCAGCCCATTCTGGTCTACAAAGTAAAGGGCGCTTTGAGAGCCTAAAGGGATATCAGAGAAAAGGGCGGCTGTGGCTGAGGGGGAGGCTTGTTGTCAAAAGAAAACATTTGTCTAGTATCACCGAGCCGGAACGAGCAATACGCTGGAGTTCTGTTTCCATCATTGTTCAGCATAAGCAGAGGTATCATGAAAGCTGTCATGGAAATTGTCTACAGAGAAATATGACAGAACAACAACTCAAGGCTGCCCTTTTAGGCAGAGGAAACTGCCAGTCAATGAGAGAGAAAGAAGCTTGGCAAAATGTGGGTGGAATGGAAGAATAACAGAAGGAGGGACACGGCACGTAAGGGAGGTACGTGAAATATAAACAACCGAGAAGGTAGTCAGTAGTTGTCTCAAGGGAGAGAGCTCGAGCTAAATCGCAACAAAGAGCAGCAGGAACCAAGTAAACAAACCAATGAGGCCTATTTGTTTTCTTCTTTTTTTTGTTTTTTTTTCTGTGAACCTGTTCCTGCTCAGCGAGATCCAGACACTGACACGGAAAGCAGGAAACGGCAGCTACTAATGCGTATCTAGGGATCAAGAAAAGGGATAAGAAAGAGGAAAGAAAAGGCGGCATCGATAATACAGGCCCGCGCCAAAAACATGTGGAAGGCGCTGCATCTCATGCAGTCTTTTGTCGGTAACGTACGTACGTACTTTCTTTTTTTTTTTATAAATATTTTTGTAGCATGTTTAGAGGAAAACGGAAAGAAGCAAGATGGATAACCTAAGGCAAAAATAAAATACATAAGTACTTGTGGATGTCCAGCTCGTTGGAAATCTTGGTCAGCCAAGTTTGAATTTTGGCACTTTGCTTTTTTTCATTTTCTCCTGCTTTTTTCTTTTTCTTCTTCGCGTCCTGATAATTCATTTACAAGTCATTTAAAACTTGCTTCTTTTTTTTTTGTTTCTCTAGCTCCTCGGCATTTGTCTGGTTTTCCTTGACGGGCCGTTGTTCAGCTGCGGCCAACAAATAACGGTACCAAAAGGAAAATCACACACCAGAAAAAAACAAAAGAAAACGGAAAACCCCAGCTCATATTCGCTAAACCGTTCTGTCACATTACTTCTCATTCAACCAAACTTCACAGCATCTAATCATATATGTTTATAATTTCCTCTGGCTTACTACTACTCATCTTTTTCGTGCTGGTTGTTCTGGACCACGCCCTGGCTGTGCTTCTCCAAGAGACCATGGGCACGGATCGAATAAGTTAAACACACTCTTCTCTTCGTCTTGTTTTTTATTTTCTTATCTCTCAAAAAAAAAATATCTACTCGTCATCTTCTAGAATGGCGGACACTCAGACCATAACCCATAGCTACTCCCGCGTCTCTATCGTGCCCGTTGCCGTCTTGGCCGTGGTGGTTTCGTGTTTGCTTGCAGCTCTGCGCTTTTTGGCTGCGCGTGGGCCGTTGGCCAAGTGGCGACTCGAGGCTGTATGTCTGCTGCTGGCCGTGGTAAGACACTTACACTTGATGTGACACTTGGAGTATCGTTGCTGACGGAATGGTGTACAGGCTTTTGCCCTGGTCTGTATGGGAGCATCAATATCGAGTACGTAACTTGATTGCCTTTTTTAACCGAGTACAAATAGACTGACTATTGTGCTACAGTGTATCTTAACGGGCTTGGTCTGCACTCTAGTGCCGTATCTGATGCTCAGCTTTCGGTATTTCTCAAGGTTTGTTCACCAGATGTCCCTCATCCTTCGGCTGCTGATACTCCCTGCCTATATTAGATGTTTTGGCTTGATGGACTTGCCTCTATCCTCAGCCTGACGTGTGCCAAACTATCAATTCTCTTTCTCTATCTTCGCCTGCTCACTTTCCAGGCCCCGCGCGTGCTCTGCAAAACCTTCATCGTCTTCACCGCAGTGACCCATCTCTGGATTATTATCAGCGCTCTGACAGCCTGTGTACCGCTGTCATCCTTGTGGAACTCGGCTGTCGTCCATGGAGCTCACCAGCACGTGTACTGTCATCCGCGTGCTGTGTTTTGGCTTGATTTTGGCCTGAATGTGGCGGCAAATATACTAATTTTCACGCTGCCCATTCCGCTCATGTTTTATGTGGTTGTGCCAAAGATTCAACATTTTGTGCTATTTGCCATGCCGCTTGTTGGATACGGGTCAGTAATTCCATAATCAGCTGATAACACCCAATAGCTAACCCCAATTTTAGCATCTGTGCCGTATCTGCTGTCCGTGCTGTTGCTCGCGTTACACACACGTATTCCAGCGGCTCCACCTCAACATCCGTATCATATGTCAATCTCACCGTGGCCGAAGTTTCCTTGACTATAATATGGGCCTGCGTGTTTGGTCTACGATACATATTTGACCCGCTCTATGAAACCCAAAATCATCCCGCTCCATTCATCTCGCACGCTGAAAAACTAGAAACAACCTCGCCCATCTTCCCGCATAACATTCCCCCCCAAGACTTGCATCACCACCAACAAAACCCCGTTCGCCCGCTTCCCGTCGCCGTGACCACAACTACGACTGCGAAGCATCGCCCCATGTCGTCTCAAGACTCGGTGCCCTGGGGCCAAAACATCACGCGATATTCTTCGTCACTCTTTACCCCTTCGTCATCTTCATGCGCCCTCATCGCCGCCGCGAATAACATGGCCCCGGCCCCGTCTACATCCACATTCACACTTTCCTGGATGCAGACCCTCGCAGACGCCGCCAGCGACGATGCCAGCGACGACGAACCCGATATCTCACTCGCCTCGGCCCTCGCCGCTGCACACCGCCGCCGCGCCTCGGACGCAAGTGGCTTCCTGCCTATTTTTGCCCACAGCGACCCCGCAGACACCGACGATGTGTGCGTCACGGACCAGGACGGCCGTCGGCGCAGTTACAAGATCATCGATATACCGCGCTCGACGACGCCGAATTCGCTGCGTTTTGCCATGCCGCCTAAGCCAAAGCCGCTAAGGCTGAGGGGCGGGGCGGCCGTGGAAGACGACGATGATGATGCGTGGATGGCACATCCAGGCGAGCGGCGGACGTTGACTGTGCCAATGTATGCGCCGACGCACACATGGTGGGGGTAAACCAGACCCCGTTGTTTTTGTTTCTGGACTTCTGTTTTGATCTTTTTCTCATTTGTATACCCATTTTTCATTGCTTTTAGTCGGCGTTTTCGATTCTAGCATTCATCTCATCAAGCTTTATTAATATATTGAATTGAAGCGAATTTACTGATACTAATAATGAATATAGCCTTCAAAGTGAGTCCTAGAGATGTCGTGTAGTGTAAATAGTTTTTTTTTTAATTTTTTTAAAATAATACAAAAGTCATGCAGTCATTAAAAAAAAAAAGAGGTTCCTCGGATGGTTTTATCCAACCACCGGCAAATACTAGACGGGACCTGGCGGTCCACGTCCGCGTCACAATTACGATTTACGATGAAAAAAGAGGCATTTGCATGCATAGTTTCTGAATCGAGAGCCGACGCCAAGAGCTGGTAGGAGTTAGAGTTAGTATACATATAATATATAGAGATTTCTTTTTATGAAGAAAAGGAGTTGAAACTTACCCGTATGGCTCGTGGCCCGATTCCTCCTACTTGTATTGTTCCATGAGCCGTCTTCCAGGCTAAGCTAAACAACCTATTTGATATTTTTGTGCTCCCCTTGGTTTCCTGATTCTCGCTAACGTTTAAGAGATCAGATCGGCCACGTTCATGGGCATCTCGTCGATCTGGGTCGAGTAGTACACTAGACACTAGTTAGCACATAAAGCGCATAAAAAAAAAAGAAAGAGAAAGGAAGAGAAAAAAAAACTCACTCTCGATATCGCGCAGAATGCGCACGTCTTCCGTCGTCACAAAGTTGATGGCCACACCCTTGCGGCCAAAGCGACCGGAGCGACCAATGCGGTGGATGTAGTTTTCACGGTTGCTCGGAAGATCGTAGTTGATGACCAGACTGACCTGCTGCACATCGATACCACGCGCCCACACATCAGTCGAAATCAGCACGCGGCTGTCTCCACGGCGGAACTCGTTCATGATGCTATCGCGCTCCTTTTGCGGCATGTCGCCGTGCATGGAGCTGACGGTAAAGTTGGCCTCGCGCATCTTGTCCGTCAGCCAGTCAACCTTTCTGCGTGTGTTGCAAAAGATGACGGCCTGTGTAATGGTCAGAGTGTCGTACAGGTCGCACAGCGTGTCAAACTTCCAGTCCTCCTTCTCAACAGCGATAAAGTACTGCTTCAGGCCCTCCAGCGTCAGCTCGTCACGCTTAACAAGGATGCGCACGGGGTCCGTCATGAACTTGGTGGTCATGTCGAGCACATCGTAGGGCAGCGTAGCGCTGACCACGACAACCTGGGTGGCGGGCGGCAGGTAGCGGTAGACGTCGTAGATTTGTTCGCGGAAGCCTCTGTTGAGCAGCTCGTCGGCCTCATCCAGGACGAGCATCTTGATGTGGCGCGTGCGAAGGTGGCGGCGGCGAATCATGTCAGCCACGCGGCCGGGCGTGCCCGATACAATGTGCTGGCCGTAGTCGAGCTTGCGGATGTCTTCGCCGACGTTGGTGCCGCCAATGCACGCGTGGCACTGTACGTTCATGTAGTCGCCGAGGGCCATGACGACCGACTGGATCTGCGTGGCCAGTTCGCGCGTGGGCGACAGCACCAGCGCCTGGGTTTCGCGCACTGCCGTATCGATAACCTGCAGCATACTGATCGAAAAGGTGGCCGTCTTACCCGTTCCGGACTGCGCTTGGGCAATGGTGTCGCGGCCCTTGCAGACCTGCACAATGGCACGGGACTGGACGGCAGAAGGCGATTCGTAACCGTAGGCGTAGATACCGCGGAGAAGGTTTTCTGTGGCAAAGGTCGGTTAGTCAGCATGCGAATCTGTTGGAGGTTATATGAGGAGGCGATGGGTGGACAAACCCTTCAGCGACATCGACTCAAAGGTGGGATGAACCGTGACCTCCTTCGAGGTGGTGAATTCCATACGGTCATCCGCCTTGCGGTCGAGTCCGTCAGCCATTTTGAATGAGTGTATTTGAAGTGGCGATAAGAAGGAGAAGAAGAAGAGAATGTGGGCAAGGCTGGCGATCCAAGTGGCGAGGCTGAGAAAGTTGTGCAAGAAAAAGAAAAGAAAAAAAAAAGTCAGAGGTGCGACTTGCCAGAAAAAAAAAATCCCCAGAAACGAACAAAATTCCGCGAGCAAACAAAAAACATTTAGCGCATTAACTGCACACCCCCCCGGGGGCGTGGTCGGCTAAATTCAGTGCTGTTTTGCCGGCTGGCTTTATTAATAGTAGTTAGCTGCAAAGGCCTTTTTTGGGGCGAATTTATTGTTATAGAAAAAAAAAAAAATAGTACAGGCCAAGGCTGATGGAGTTTTGGAAAGGCTGAGATTTCTGGACAACACCACAAAAACCCGGGATCACCAGATTTATCGCTTCTTCTTTTGTTGTCAGGGCAATAAATTGGCACAGGCTTCTGTAACAAATCTCTCATTTGTTCTTGTTTGTGTTTCAACAATGGTTCTTGAAGAACAGCGTTACCTGCAAGAGGACCTTGAGCGCCTTGAGCAAGGCATTGCTGATCGGATTTCCGACGAGCCCAAGCATGTGGGTTATTTATTTTACTTTGCTGCTTGTGTGTTATTTCTGCTAACAGGCTGCTTCTAGATCCGCGAAAGACTCAACCGTGATCACGAAATCGCCCAGCTTCTCGACCAGATCCAGGTGCAATCGCAAAACCTGCTCGACATCTACCGCGACAAGGACGGCTTGCGTGCCGCCGAAATTCAAAACACTGGCACCGATGATGCCTTTGGTGACTTCTACGCCCAGCTCAAGGGCATCCGCGACCACCACGCCAAGTACCCCAACGAGCAGGCGCAAAACTCGGAGCTGTGCTACCGCACCAAGCGCGCCGGCGATGCGGCCGAGTTTAGCGCCTCGTTTGTCGACACGCTGTTTTCAGGCGAGGAGGGCTACGGCCGCTTTTTTGATCTGTCGACTTCGCACGAGCAGTATCTCAACTTGCCGAATGCGAAGCGCCACAGCTACGTGCAGTACCTCGACCTCTTTGACAACTTTGCCGTTGGCATGGGCGGCATCAAGCGCGCCGACAAGGTGACGGATCAGTACTTCCAGTACGTGCGCGAACTTGCTGCCTATCTCGAGTCGTTTATGCGGCGCACGCGGCCGTTGGAGAATGCCGACAAGGCGCTGGCTGCCTTTGAAAAGGAGTTTGACGAGGCCTGGACCAAGAATGAGGTTGACGGTTGGAAGTCGGAGATGGCCACTACGACAGCGTCGACCGAGAAGCAAATGACCTCGGTTGACGCCATCCTTTGCGACGACTGCGAAAAGGAGTTCAAGAACCAAAACGTGTACAATGCGCATTTGACGGGCCGCAAGCACATCAAGGCGGCCGAGGCCCGCGCCAAGAGACAAGCCGACCAGGCCACGGAAGACGCCTCGGCGGCGTCCAACGGCGGCATCTCGGCTACGCGGCTCAAGGAAAAGGCGGTAGCACAGCGCGAGTTCTTTGTCAAGCGGCTCGCGGCGTCCATGAGTACGGAGCGGTCCGACACGCGCGTCAACGTGGAGCGCAAGCAGGGCATGACGGAGCGCGAGCGCCGGCAGGAGCTGGATAGCATATTCAATGACGAGGCGCGGCCCGAGAGGGTTGTCGAGGCCGAGGAGGGCGATGAGGAGGATGGCGACGACAAGATTTACAACCCGCTCAAGCTGCCGTTGGCGTGGGACGGCAAGCCAATTCCGTTTTGGCTGTATCGACTTCACGGACTGGGCGTCGAGTTTCCGTGCGAGATTTGCGGAAACTTTGTGTACATGGGTCGTCGGGCGTTTGACAAGCACTTCAACGAGGGTCGCCATGTCTACGGCTTGCGCTGTTTGGGCATCACAAATACGGCGCTGTTTAGAGACATTATCCACATTGAAGAGGCCATGAAGCTGTGGGAGAAGATTCAATGGGAGAAGAAAAAGAACAAGGTTGACGAGAGCAGCATGGTACAGATGGAGGATGGCGAGGGCAATGTGATGCCGGAAAAGGTCTACTACGACTTGCAAAAGCAGGGTCTGCTGTAGGCTTTTGGCTGTCTGTTGTTGCTGTTGTTGTTGTTGTTGTTGTTGTTGTTGTCGTTGTCGTCGTTGTCGTTGTCGTCGTTGTCGTCGTTGTCGTTGTCGTCGTTGTGGTTGTCGTCGTTGTGGTTGGTTTGATCTTGTTTCTGTTCCGTGTTTGGCGTTTGGGGTTAATGTCATATATTAGGGTTATATGCATCTATGAAAAGAATATTCTTTTTTTTTCTTCTATTCAATTAGTTCATTCTTTCCCAAGTTCCATCGTCTTTTCTTTGTCGCAATTCATCAGCAACATCAACTACCACCTCTGCCCTAATGACAACCCAAACAAAGCCAATACCGGCAAATTACTGTATCTATGTGCTGCGCTCAACATTAAAGCCGCTGGCACAGCCGTACATTGGCTCGACGCCAAATGTATCACGACGGCTTAATCAGCACAACGGCTTAATCAAGGGCGGCGCTGCTCGTACGTCACGACCGGGTTTACGGCCGTGGGAAATGGTGGTGGTTGTATCTGGTTTTCCCAGCAGTATCGGCGCGTTGAAATTTGAGTGAGTTTTTCCCTTTTGTTATAGTCCACCCTTAGGGTTAGACCCTTTATAACATTGAAACAGATGGGCACTGAACAACCCGCATATATCACTACACATTCCCAAAGACGACCGCATTTCTATTTCCACGGCACGTAAGCGCAGCGGCATGCCGAAGCGACCACGCGCCACCATCAACTCGATCTTGGCAAACCTGCACCTGTTGCTGCGCGTGCCGAGTTTTGCGCGGTGGCCACTGACGCTGAATATCTTCCGCGAGGACGTGCACGCAGCGTGGAAAAAGAGCTGTGCGGGGGCGCCGGCGCTGCTGCCGCGGTCGGTGGTGGTGGCTACGGATTTTGCGGCGATGCCGCTGCGGGCGGCGGTGGCGGATTCGGAGGACGAGGAGGACGAGGACGACAAAGAAGCGGAGGAGCAGAGTGAGAGCGATGGAGAAGAAGGGGGAAAGAAGGGCGTGCATGCGCTACCGGTGGATTACAAGCCGCTGACGGCGTATGCTATGAAGGCGCGTGGCATCATGGAGGAAGAAGGGAAACACCACAGGTGCGTCATGTGTGCGGGCGGAATGTCCCCCGGCAAAGGATTCTACGTGGTCTGCGCAACGGGCAAGTGCGAGGCCGTCGGCCACCTGGACTGCTGGGCAAAGCGGGGGCTGGAGAGCGAGAAGAAGAAGAAGAAGGGAGCAGCGGCGGTGCTTCCGGTGGAGGTCACGTGTCCGGCGTGTCGCAAGACGGCGCGCTGGGGTGACTTGATGCGTGAGTTGAGTCTGAGGGTGCGTGGAGAGAAGGAAGTGGATAAGTTGGTTAAGGCGGATGAGAAGGAGAAGAAGGAGAAGGAGAAGGAGAAGGAGAAGAAGGGGGAGGTTTAGATGATTTGGGGAGTCGTGTGTCTAATTTTTTGTATGCAAGTATGTAAGTATGTACTCCGTACTTATGTATGTAATTAAGTCTTGCTCTTAATGCGCTTGTTCCTTGCGGTGCAACCCAAAGCATATATAAAAAAAAAAGCCATTACACGCGTCGACCTAGACTCCAGCCCTTTTAGTGGATTCTTCTGAAAAAAAAAAATCTTTGGCGAAAGATGATTGGCCAACCAACAAGAATATGGGGGCCTCGCGCCTTTTTTTTTATTTCTTTTTTTTTTATTTTTAATTTTTTTTTTAGGGTTGGCAGAGAGAACTAGCGAAACAAAGCAATTCAAGGTCCAAATTTAAAGTTCCAGGTTCGGGTTCTAATTGATGTCTGGCTCCTTTGTTTTTTTTTTCTTTTTCTTTTTCTTCTCATCTGTTGTTTCGTCAAACTTTGAAACTTTCTTCTTCTTCTCTATGATACAGTGTATTTGCATTATAAACTGATAGGTAGGAGGTTAGAGTTCCAATTGTGTAGCTAGCTAAGTTTATATAACGACCAGTGAAGCTTTTTTTTAAAAAAAAAAACCCATAAAACACAAAGCATAATAAAGTACGAGGTCACGCTGTCCCCCGGCACACGGTTCTCATATCATTCAATAAAATCAAGCACGGCAGGAAAAAAAACCTAGCGCACGACAGGGCATGGCGATGGACAAATATGACAGATGAAGTGGGTTTATCATCTCTTTTTCTTTATGCGTGTCCTACTAAGCTAGAAGTAAACTCCGAGTCTCCGCCGGTACATTATATTTTGCTTTTTCTGCGCTCGCTCTTTTTCATCTGCAGTTGACATGTTCTTCCCCGTGCTTAATACAAGGCATGGCAGGCTGAATTTCTGCATCTCAAATGTATGCTGTATGCATGTTAATATACAGAGTACTTGTTTACAGATTTGCTAAACAAGCGAACAAACAGTTAAATCGGCTATTAATTCAGCGCCCTTCTTTTCTCTCCCGCCCAACATAAATTGCACATTTACTGCACATTAAAGTCGACAGCGGAACGGAACAAGAAGAGACAACGACGTGCATCATGTTGGAAGTCGCCACAGAGGAAAGGAAAATGCAACTTCAATTCACCATTCACGAACTGATAAAAAAAAACAAGCTAGCATCTTTTTTTTTCTTTCCCTTTTCCTTTTTTTTTAATAATTTTTTAATAATTTTTTAATAATTTTTTTTAATTATAGAAATAGTAAATACAATACAGGGCGGGATAATGGAACGTGATGATGGTGGTAAAAAAGGACGTCTAGCCCTTGGGGTCATTTCTCATTTCGCAAGTCACCGTTCGGTCAAGTCAAGTCGTAATGAAAAGTGGTACAGAGGTTCGGCACAGTGCTCAGTGGTACGTAGAACTGTGTGCGAAACCGACCGCATTCAAGTTCCTGTGAGTTTATGTTTATGCCTCTTTGCACATACGTACAGATTCTAGATTCAAGGTATACTCAAGGTTGGTATAGTAGCAAAGGAATTTAAACAGAGCATGGAAAAGGTCATGTTAGAGGTTGACAATATAGAAGACTGCACTTGGTTTAATGCGATCTGAGCTCTTGAGTACAGAGTATATCAATATACATAGTAGGAAGCAAAAAGGCATCTACTACAGAGTAACTACTGTCTACTAAGAGTTGTTTCCGGCAAATAGAAAGAGGGGGCGAAATCTAGGTCGACGAAATCGAACCATGCCGGTTCGTTGTTTTTCAAGGCCAACTTGAGAATCCTAAGATAAGTGGAGTTGGGTACATCAAATCAAAATCAAAATGCGCGTGATGTCGACAAACTGCTACCAAATCAAGTCAAAGTCAATCACGAATTGCCTATTTGATAGAGCAGAGGCACTACAATGCTTTAATGAATAAGCCTCCAACACAACAAAGTGGTCGGTCGTTGACTCCAGGATAATTCTTACAGGGGCGAGTCCTTCCACGCTTACTTACTTACATGTGTACGGAGTACTACGGAGTACTAACCTAACTTGATATTATTTTTTTTTCTTTCCTTTCCTTGTGAGGCAGAATTCGATCAGTGCTGTCAAAGTGCCCGCTACAGTGCATACGGCTGTCCTTACACACGGCCCACAGTTACCTGCTACTCCGTATGTTTACCTTTTTTTTTTCTTCTTTTTTTTTTTCACTTTACTTTACTTGCCCGCTGCCAGCTGCGCGCTAACAGCCAGCAACTTACAGAGTAATTTACAAGTACTAACAAAAAACGACTCTTGACGGGAATTATTTTTTTTTAATACAGTGTACATCTTTTGAGCAAACTGTATGGAATCGGGCTCACCAAAGACCCGCTATTTCCTCTGGCTTAGCTCTTTTCCAGCGCTGTGCGTGCCGTTTTGATACCTGGTGAACTAATGAACTCCCCCCCCCCCCC
>LKBB01000217.1:23203-42842 GCA_001513885.1 Thielaviopsis musarum
CCCCCCAGCTCCTAGTTTAGTCCCTAGTAAAGTTGCCCCCCGGTCGCAAGAAGCCACTAAAGAAAGAAACTTGTAAAAGTGAACCTCGTCGTTCTTCTTCGCTACTCCTTCTCTTCTCGTCTTCTTCTCCCATCCACCCATTCATTCCACACACACACACAAACCACACAAATTCAACGCGCCTTGGTTTTTCTCTTTCTTCTTCCTTTCTCCATCTTGATCTTTCACTCTGTTCTAGAGAAGAAGATTCTAAAAACCCCGCAGGCCCGGAAAGTTTATATTTTTCTCTTATTCTTTGAAATTGCTATTCTGCTCTGGGTGATACTTTTTTTTTTCCCCTTCTCTTCTCGTCATCGCCCATAAATTCTTTCGCCCATCGAGACAACGAGCCCTGATTCAATATATCCGGCCATCATCGTCATCATCATCGATTACTCAGACCGCACCGCACCGAACTT
Organism: Thielaviopsis musarum; assembly: GCA_001513885.1. Taxonomy (NCBI): domain Eukaryota; kingdom Fungi; phylum Ascomycota; class Sordariomycetes; order Microascales; family Ceratocystidaceae; genus Thielaviopsis; species Thielaviopsis musarum. The sequence continues at coordinate 23,662 of LKBB01000217.1, forward strand.
TTAATACTGATTCTCCGGATATTTGTCTTGCTTCCGCTTGTGCCTGTGTTTTTACAAATCACGAGACATTGTTCGTAACTTACATTGCATTGCATCGCATCAAATCACATCAAATTGCGACTGGTGTGCTGCTTCATTTGGCTCTCTTGTTTTTCGCTTGCATTGTCTGTCCAGCTGCATCTGTATTGCCCTTCAATCGCTTGTCGGCCTACATACATCGTACTTAAGTACAAGTACAGCTCGTCTAGGTTTACTTCAGTCCATATATTCTACGTGACGCCCTGTCGGTGGTCAAAATCACGCAGAATAGAGCTGCTGTGCTGCCTGTAAACGGATTTAGTTTAAGACCTCGACCCGTGACGGTAAGTGAATGCTCGCTGCCTTTTCTGTCTTTTCCGGCATTATATAATAATGTGCCATAGGACTCCATGTCCCACACACCCACGCCCACATCTTAAGCCCACGCCTATTTGACTTTATAAGTAGTACTAGTAGAAGTAGTAGTAGTAGTATTACTGGTACTTATTTGCCCACGCACAACAGACTTGGCCAGTGCCGTCAACTCAACCGCCATACAATACTTATTCCTTTTTTCTTTCCTTTTTCGTCTCTCCCACCCCCATCCATCACCAACTTCTCTCTGCCAACCTTTTCTCCAATCCAACTCTCAATTCCGAGTCTTCTCTTCTTTCTATCTAACATTGAATTTCTTTTCCTCTTTTTTTCCATTTTTCAGGACTCAATCCGCAAGAGCGCCTTTTTCGAATTTATCAATCCACCGACGACTCGCCTCGCGAACCCGGTTCAACATTCACGCACGTCTCGATTCGATTCCAATTCAACTTGTCCGCTTGCACCCTCCCGGTCGCTTTTCGACCCGTTGCTTTTCTGTTTTCCGCCGTCGAGACGAGCCTTGTCATGATTTATGCGCGAACCTTACGATACAGTCCCAGTTTCGCTTGATCGTGGTCAAATGACGCCGATTGCGACCGTTTTCTGTCAATCCTGATCCCAAAACTGATCGTCATTCTGCCGTATCATTCTTTTCTCGATTGGCTACCTTTCTCTACCTCCGGACTGACCAATAACCCTACAGTCGTTACCGGTACCCAAAACATTTTGAAGAAAAAAGACAGACAATTGAATCTGCAATCACAATGGTCTCATCTCACAACGGTGCCGCCAATGGCGCTGCCAGCACTTCGACTAGTGCCCGTGCCTCTCCTGCTATTGGCTCATCTTCCGCAGCAAACAAGGGCAATTCCTCCTCCAGCAAACAGGCCGGGAGCATATCAAACGGCCCTTCGGCACCTGCTGCTCTCAGTGCAATGAAGAACGCGGCGCTAGACCTGTCGACGGTTGAACGCAGGGGCCAACCCACTGCCGTTCGCGAGCCCGTCAAGAAAAAGTCGCGCCCCCATGATTTGGAGGAGGCGCCCACATATACGCCTACAGATGAGGAGTGGAAAAACCCCATTGCGTACATTCAAAAGATTTCGCCCGAGGCATCAAAGTATGGAATGTGCAAAATCATTCCCCCTGCTTCGTGGAATCCTGATTTTGCCATTGACACAGAGGTGAGTTAATATTTTTCTGGATGAGAAAGTGGGAAAAAAAAAGTTTTATTTTGGAGAAAGCGCTAACAACGTGGTAGAAGTTCCATTTCCGCACAAGAAAACAAGAGCTCAACTCTGTAGAAGGCAGTATGTATAAAATCAGTACTTTGTAGTGAGTGAGTGAGTGAGTGCATGACTAACAGCGTTTAGGCACCCGCGCAAATCGCACATACCTGGATGCGCTGGAAAAGTTCCATAAGCAACAAGGTACCAACCTTCACCGATTGCCATATGTGGACAAGAAGCCGCTTGATCTGTACAAGCTTAAGAAGGCTGTTGAAGCCCGTGGCGGCTTTGATAAGGTTTGCAAGCATAAGAAATGGGCTGAAATTGGCCGTGATCTCGGCTACAGTGGGAAGATCATGTCATCGCTTTCTACGTCGTTGAAGAACTCGTACCAAAAATGGTTATGTCCGTACGAAGAGTATCTACGACTTGCCAAGCCCGGTGTGCACCAGCAGCTCGAAATGGAGTATGGCGGCCCTCTCACACCCAGTCCAGCGCAAACTCCCCTGAAGAAATCGACGACAAACACGCCAGCGGCAGATGTCGAGTCACCTGCCATCCGAGCCAGCGACGCCCTCAATGCCAGTCTTGGCACCGCATCCGGTAGCGTCAAGGAGGAAGACGGCGATGTCACGATGACGAATGCGCCACCAGCTCGCAAGAACACCGGTTTCCGTGCTATCAACACCGGAGGCTTCACGGCCGTCAACTCGGGATTTATCAGCGTCAACAAGTCGTCAACTTCTGACGCACAAGGAAACTCTCTGCGGCCTCCTGGTAGTCCCAGGTCGTCGGCAAAGGGTACGCCACTGCCTGATGTCAAGCGGCGAATGAGTGTCGACGACAGCGACGGCCAAAACAATGCGACCGACAAGGAAGACGGCGAAAACAGCAGCCGCCGCAGTAAGCGCTTGAAAAAGGAGAATGTGCCTACGGTTGCCGGCTCTCATATGTCGTTTCTCCGGCCGTGCGTTCCCCGAACTCAGCGCGACGAAACTGCGATTCCGGGTGAAAAGTGTGAGACTTGCGGTAAAGACGAGTCGGATGAAGCGCTGTTTGTGTGCGATTCTTGCGACCATGCATACCACGGCGGCTGCCTCGACCCGCCGCTCAAGACGGCGCCCAATGCCGAGTGGAACTGCCCGCGCTGCCTTGTTGGCGATGGGCAGTTTGGCTTTGAGGAGGGTGGTCTATACTCACTAAAGCAGTTTCAGCAAAAGGCAGCCGACTTTAAGCAGGGCTACTTTGAGCGCAAAATGCCCATCGACCTCCACCTGGGGTGCGCGCGACCGGTCACGGAAGAAGACGTCGAGAACGAGTTTTGGCGCCTAGTTGCCGATATCGAAGAGACTGTCGAGGTCGAATATGGTGCCGACATTCACTGCACCACGCACGGTTCCGGTTTCCCCACGATTGAGCGCCAGCCTACCAATCCTTACTCGTACGACCCGTGGAACCTGAACATTATGCCTCTGGGGCCCGACAGCCTGTTCCGGCACATCAAGACGGATATTTCGGGCATGACGGTTCCTTGGGTCTATGTCGGCATGATCTTTTCGACGTTTTGCTGGCACAACGAAGACCACTATGCCTATTCGGCCAACTTTCAGCACTTTGGCGCCACCAAGACATGGTACGGAATCCCGGCGTCTGACGCCGAGAAGTTTGAGCTGGCGATGCGCGAGGCTGTGCCAGAACTGTTTGAGACGCAGCCTGATTTGCTGTTCCAGCTGGTCACGCTCATGACGCCGGAGCAGTTGAAGAAGGCTGGCGTCAAGGTTTATGCGCTTGACCAGAGAGCCGGCCAGTTTGTCATTACCTTTCCCAAGGCGTACCACGCTGGCTTCAACCATGGCTTCAACTTCAACGAGGCGGTCAACTTTGCCCCGTGCGACTGGGAGCCGTATGGCCTGTCCGGTGTCGAGCGCTTGCAGGCTTTCCGCCGTCAGCCCTGTTTCTCGCACGATGAGCTACTATGGACGGCAGCTGAGGGAGCGAACACCAATTCTTTGTCGATCCAGACGGCCAAGTGGCTCGCGCCGGCCCTAAAAAAGGTACAGACGCGAGAGCTGGAGCTGCGCGAGAACTTTATCCTGAAGCACCTTGAAGCGTCACCGCATTCGTGTCCCCTGGACGAAAAGAACCAATCTGGGTCTGGGTCTGGGTCTGGGTCTGGGTCTGGGCACAAGTGCTCGCTGACTCACGTAGTCGAGGATGTTGATGTGCCCGAAGACGACTATGCCTGTATATACTGCAAAGCATTTAGCTACTTTTCGCGCTTCAAATGCACCAAGTCGGGCAAGGTTGTCTGTCTACTGCATGCTGGCACTCACCCTTGCTGCGAAGCCACGGAACAGGAGCGTCTAAAGGGTATAGACCACGTTCTGTACTACCGCAAGACGGCAGAAGAGCTCGAGGAAGCGTACCAAAAGGTGGCTGACAAGGCGTCTGCGCCGGACCAGTGGGAGGAAAAGTACAACAAGATGTTGGAAGACGAGGCAGTCCCGTCCATTAAGAACCTGAAACAGCTTCTTCACGAGGGTGAGCGCATTCCCCACGATCTGCCCTCTCTCCCCCTTTTGAAAGAATTCGTCGACCGCTGCAATGATTGGATCGATGAGGCCAACAACTACATTGGGCGGAAGCAACAGAACCGGCGTAAAAGCGACCGGGTGTGGTCTGGCAAGCGACAATCAGTTGACGAAACGAACCAGAAGGATCACCGCGACGTTCAAGGCGTATACCGGCTTCTCGAAGAGGCTAAGCAGATTGGCTTCGAATGCCCCGAGATTGCGCAGCTGCAGGAGCGGTCGGCTGCCATCCAAGAGTTCCGGGTGCGCGTGGCCGGCGTGCTCAAGGCGGCGCAGGCTCCGGGCGCGCTGCTTGACAAGAGCATCCACGGCGATCAGATTAAGCAGTTTGAGGATCTGATGGAGGAGGGCCGCGGCTTCAACGTCGACATTCCCGAAGTTGACAACCTGGAGCGCGAGCTGGGCCGTCTGCGCTGGAACGAAAAGGCGGCAGCCGACAAGATGCAGACGCTAACGCTGAGCGAGGTGATATCGCTGATTATCGAGGGCGAGCGTCTGGATATGCCGCGGTACAATGACTATCTAACGTTTTACCGGGCGCAGCGTGACTCGGGCGAAAGCTGGGAGAAGAAGGCCAACGAGCTGATTAGCGCCGAGAGCGTTCACTATGCGCAGCTGGAGGCGCTTTCAACGCAGGTGCAGAGTCTTCGGCTCCCCGTGAACCCGGACACGCTGGCGCGAGTGGACCAGATTCTGGCCAAGCAGCGCGAGGCGTACAAGCAGATTGCCGAGATGAACGAGCAGGCCCGCAGCCACAACCCTCTGGACCGACCGCGCTATTCGGATGCGCACGAGCTGACGAAGCGCCTGGAGGAGCTGAACTGCAAGCCCAACGGGTCGGTTGAGCTTGACCGCGAAGTCAAGCGGCACGAGGACTGGATGCGCAAGGGCAAGAAGCTGTTTGGAAAGGCCAATGCGCCGCTTCATATTCTCAAGACGCATCTGGAGTATGTGTTGGAGCGTAACGTTGATTGTTTTGACATTGTGCACGACAAGCCGCGCGATCCTGCCGAGCCGGCATCGCGCGAGCCGAGTCCGGATTCGAAGCCGACGCGCTGGGAAGATCCGGCCAGCCGCGAAGTGTTTTGCATTTGCCGACGCGTCGAGGCCGGCATGATGATTGAGTGCGGCATTTGCCATGAGTGGTGAGTTGACTCTGACGATGATGATGATGATGACGATGACGACGACGACGACGATGATGATGATGATTTGTGCAGAGTGCTAACAGCCAGCCTTAGGTATCACGGAAAGTGTCTCAAGATTGCGCGCGGCAAGGTCAAGGACGACGAGCAGATGCACTGGGCCTGCCCGATTTGCGACCATCGCGTCAAGATTCCGCGCGATGCTGCGCGGCCCAAGCTGGAGGATTTGGTTGCGTGGCGCGACGAAATTCCCATGCTGCCGTTCCAGCCCGACGAGACGGATTTGCTAAACGAGATTATCGACAATGCCTCGGCCTTTAGAGAGCACATTTCCGGCTACATTAACCCGGCCATGTCGTCCCGCAGCGAGGCCGAGACGCAACGTTTCTATCTGCGCAAGGTCGAGGGAGCCGAGATTCTGCTTGTTCGCGAGACCAACTTTTTGCGCCAGGAACTGTACAAGTGGTGCAGCATTGCGCCGGACCCGCCGACGCTGATTGAAGACTCCAAGAGCACACGCAAGCCGCGCCCGACCAAGCTGCAAAAGATGCTCACATACTACGGTGTCGAAGATCCCGACGATCTGCCCGAGGAAGTCCGCGGCAAGGCCAGCAGTCTCCGGCGGAAGCTGCGGCCGAACCTGCCGCCGCACATGAATGGGGGTGTGCACATGCAGAGCTACATTAGTGATCCGTTCCGCATCCAAACCCCCGGCATGGCCTATGGCGCCTCGTCGTCGCACGATGACACCTCGCCGGCTCACGAGTCGGCTTCTTCTCCGTCTACTACTGCGCCCTACACCAAGACGCTTGAAGAGCGGCTGCTCAGCGGACTACCGACGGGCCTCAACTTTGGCCAGGAGCAAGACCGCAAGCAGGCGCTGGATATTTTGTCGCAGTCGGCGCAGGGCCGGCGACGCGCAGAGGAAATGTTTGGCCCGGAGATTTGGAGCACGGCGAGCGGGCTGGCAGCAACGGCGGCAGCGTCGCCGATTTCGGCACCGGAGCCATTGCGTCCGGGGCCCGGGCCGGTAAGAGAGAGTATTGAGACGTCAGGGCGGACGTCGGGGATTAACAGCATTATTGATCACTAGACTAGCAGCGAGATGGTGCGGACTGTGGTTTAGTTTTGTTCTGTGTTTTTTTTTTTGAAGTGTTTGGAGCGGGCTGTAACTTTGCCCTTTTTTTTTACTTTTCTTTTGTGCGTTTGGAGTTTTATGTTTTTATTTTTTTTTCTTTGCAGCTTCATTCGTACTCGGGAGGGTATCATGAATGTGTTTTTAGGATTTTCTTTTGTTTATTTACAACTTAGTTATCTGCGACCGTTGTTGATTTTATAGAGACTTGTCAATTACTAGTGTACTAGTACTACTTTAACAGCTTCTGTACTTCAAATTACTGTTGGGCGTGTGAACATTGCCCGGCCTGAAAATTTGGCAACATTTCAGCATACACTGAACACAGTACTACGACAACTTCTTTTTTTTTGTAGGAAAAAAAAAAGACTTTAGAATGAAATGTAGATCGCGGCAATGAAACGACAGCCAGATGCAAGAGTTTCCGGGAATCGTGATCAAACTACGGATCGAGTTAATCTTAGGAGCGCCCCAAAATGATAATGGAAGACCAAAATGGCCCGGACACCCAAAGCGACAGGTGCAGGATCGAAGAGCAAAGTTCATGCCCTCACTCTGTTCAAGCATCTGCCAGCGGGTATCCGAAAAGCGCCCCAGTCCATCTAAAGAAGAAAAAAAAAAAAAAAAAGAAGAAGAAAATTAAAAGAAGAGAAAGGGACGCGAAATTTGGGTTTTGAAGGTAAATGTTGGGTGGGGCGGAGAGTGGATGCGTGTAAAGTGGGGAGTCATGTGATACAGCATGTGACGCAGACTTTTTTTGGAAAAAAAAAAGAATATACGGAGTAGAGCTTAAACAGGACAAGGTACGACTACTAATCTATGCCCAGTGATTGGCTGCACTGGGCCGAGGAAACCGGGTCCTGGCGCAGGCAAAGGCAAAGGCAATTAAGCCCAGCAATGCTTTGGGGATGGTGGTAGCTTAACAAGCTGTTCCAGAGGGACAAGTCGGGAATTACAGGGCACTTTGAGAGCTTGTTTAGCTTTGCGCAGGACCTGCTTTGAAGTTTTTTTTGGGGGGGGGGAATATCTTTCAAAGGAAACCGGCATCGTGCATTTACCATTTTATTTTAGCAACCTTTTCTTTTTCTTTTTCCTCGCTTGTTTTTATTTCTTTTTCTTTTCTTTTTCTCTTTTTTTTGTCCAATTAATTCACAAAAAAAGAATAATAACAACAAAATGGCTGCTCCGCGGATGGGATTGACTGCTCTGCGCGGTGAGTTTCCTTGAGCTTTTTTTTTCTCTTTTTTTTCTTTTTTTTTTTTTCCCTTGGGATACAATTTGTATTCCCGATCCTAGGGTTCTTTTTGAGTGTGTGGTTGAGCTCCTTTGGCTGTTGTTTTTTTTATATCTTTTTTTTCTTTCTTTCTTCATGGACTCCGGACTTGTCGCTGCATTCCGCCGGCTCTTGGAGATGCTGGTCAAAAAGCCAATTGGTCGTGGTCACGAGAGTTTGGACGGATGGACGGACGGACGGACGGACGGATAAACAACCTCGACAATTGGACCGGCGCCGTGGCGGACTTGGCCTTGTGGCTCCGGGCCGGCGGGCTCGGCATTGAGATGGAATCAGGCTCACCACAATTGCAACACGTCTTCGCTTCCAAGAAGCTACGCGCCTTGGCATGCCGATGCATTGGAGCAATGCCAATTGACAAACACCAAACGACTAGGCGCGATCCAATTGGCCACCGCCGCCGCCACCCGCTGCCGTAAATAATCCTCGTCCTCGTCTTCTTCCAATCTCTCCCCGCCAATGCTCTCGTCTGCCGATATCCTACCGACACGACCATCCATGTGATAACCCACGACAAGTCCATCCATTGATGCAGATGATTTTTTTTTTAAAAAAAAAAACACGCAACCATGACATGCTGCTCAACCCACCCATGCCCGATCTAATGGTCCAACCATATACTAACTGACTTGTCTCGCTGCTTACTTAGCCTCGATGCGCCCTACCGTTGGCCTGACCAACGCCAACGCCCGCCTTCCTCAGATTCTCCTGGCCTCGGCCATGTCGACCTCGTCGCCTCGGTGCGTACCCCCGCTAGCCCGACCACACCCAACCCACTCAATACCGGCCAACCAACACCCTTCCACCTGCTCAACACCGAACCTTCCTCCTCGGACCAATCCATAACTAACTCTGCTCCTCACTCAGCAACTCCATCATCGAAAAGACCTCCCAGGCCCAGGGCGAATCCATCCTCGCCACGCAGCGCCTGCACCGCCCCATCTCCCCCCACCTGACGGTCTACCAGACGTCGCAGACGTGGTTCACCCCGTCCATCTGGCACCGCATGACGGGCAGTATCCTGTCGGGCTCGCTGTACGCCTTTGGCACCGCGTACCTGGCCGCGCCGCTGCTGGGCTGGCACCTTGAGTCGGCGTCGCTGGTGGCCTTTGCCGCTGGTCTGCCGCTCGCCGTCAAGGCCGGGCTCAAGTTCTTCCTCGGCTTCCCCTTTGTCTTCCACTTCATCAACGGCATCAGACACTTGACCTATGATGCCCTGCTGGGCTTTTCCAAGCCGCAGATCAAGAAGTTTGATGTGCTGATTTGGTCGTCGTCGACTGTGCTGGCTGCCTACCTGGCCTTCCTGTACTAAGCAGAGCAATTGTGAACATGCTGTTGGGTTTAGTTGGAGAGGGTGCGGGCTTACTCTAAAGCTAGAGTAAAAACTGTGACATATATCATTTTTATTTTTTTTCTTCTTCTTTCTTTTCCGTCCTGTTTCTTTTCTTTTCAGTCTCTTTTTTTTTTCTCAAGGACGGGTTCATACTTTAGATTTACCACAAAACAAGAAACCCAATCCAAATCACTTTTTTTTTTTTAAAAAAATCTTATATCAAGTTCATCTGAAAGGAATCGCCAAGGCTTGTCAAAAAGAAGCATATATATTTTTTTATGAATAACCATAAGAAAATATGTAAAAGGCTTGAGAAAAAGAAAAAAAAAAAAAAAGAAAACTTGTACCGTCCCAAAAATCAAATGAATATAAAACAAAACCCCCCATAAACCACCCGATAGACGCCCGCCGAGAAGACACAAAGAAGGAGAGAAAAAAAAAGCAAAGAAGCAAGGAAGCAAAGAGCAAAGAAGCAAAGAGAAGAACAGACCAACTACTTAATGTGTCGCGCCTCCAGAACCGCCTTGTTCAGCCGGTTATCCTGCAGCCGCAACACGCGCTCACAAATGTTTTTGCCCAAGAACGCCTCCATGTCCGCTGCCACCGACGCCTCGTTCGTCCCCGCGCTAGCACCCGCATCAGCGCCGACATCCGGCCCGGCAATTGACGCCACAGCCTGCACAATGGCGCCAAGCAGCATCTCATAGTCGAGCGCGCGCTCGACACCCTTGTCCTTGAGCGGGGCGAGCACAGCAGCGTCAAAGTCCTTGAGCGTCTTGAGCACCAGAATGCGAATGGATTCCGGGCCGCCGGCGGCCGCAAGACCCAGGATGGCGCCGTACAGCACGGGCACGGGCTTACTGGGGTCGAGGAAGTACTTGAGACAGGTGCGCGTGAGCTTCGGCCGCAAGAGGTGGTTGGATGTGGCGTAGCGAGCGGCAAGCTTGCCAACCAATGAGGCGGCGAATTCACGCAGCTGGTACTGGGCGCGAGCGCTGGCGGCATCGGTAGAGGCGTCGTCGGCGCCAAGTTTGCGCGCCATCAAACATGTGAGCACGGGCGAGGAAATGGGGCTGGCGTAGGGGTCGAGGAAGAGAGCGGTGTTTGAGATTAGGGCGTTGGTGAGCTCCATCATCTGGCGGAGGACAAACAGGTCGTCGAGGCGATGCGTGACCTGGTTGGCAATGTAGTTGATGAAGTAGGGCACCAACTGGTGCAGGCCAGGGTCGTCGCGCACCGAAGCAAGAGCGGCCTGGCGTAGGCGCTCGACTTCTTCGTCGGGGGTCTCGTCGAGAATGGCGGCTTGGATCTTGTCAAAGTACAACACCATTTCTTTGCTGATGACATGCTTGACCGACGGCTTGAGCGGGGCGCCGTCGTTGCCGGCGAGGGCCGAGAGGGCGGGGTTGGCACCGGTGCCTTTGGGCACGAGTTCGTGCGAGCGCGATTCGGAAAATACGGGGTTTTGAGGGATTGCGGGCTGCACACCTTCGATAGCGAGCCAGTGAGCTATAGAGTGGTTAGCAAAGAGACAAGAGAAGGTAGAGAAGAGATTGGAGGTATAGAAAAGATTGGAGGTATAGAAAAGACAAGAGTACAAAAATACATACCTGTAAACATGACGTCGCGGGGCACCTTGGGCAGCGGCGCGTTAATCAGCTTTTCAAAGTCGACCTCCTCGTCTTCGACATAGTACAACGGTTGACCCGGCCCCAGACTCGCCTCGCCATAGCGTAGCGGCCGCGTCGAGTCGTATCCGTAAAGCGGCTCGACATCCAGCACCTTGAGCGCCATTGACACATCATTAACGCTGAGCGCCGTGCGGCCACAGGCACGCATGAAGCGCAGAGCCTCGATAATGACCTGGCCCAGGCGGTATTCGGTGTCCTGGGTCAGCGTGCGCAGGGGTTCTTCGCCAATGTTGGAGATGCCGACCGACTCGGCAACGTCGCGGACGTTCTCTGCGTTCCAGAGCAACTTGGGCTCTTCGCCAGCCATTATGGGTGGTTGTTGTTATTGAATATTTATGGAGATATTCTTCGGGATTATTGGAAGTAGAGAGTTGTCGTGAGCTGAATCGAAGCAAAGCGGATTGATGGGTCGATGGTGGAAGGTTTTGCTGTACGCCGGGTTGATTGGGTGAAGCTTGAAAAGTTGCTGTACGTCGGGTTGATTGGGTGAAGCTTGAAACGTTGCTGTACGTCGGGTTGATTGGGTGAAGCTTGAAAAGTTGCTGTACGTCGGGTTGATTGGGTTAAAAGCTTGTGGGTTAAAAGCTTGTGGGTTGAGAAGCTTGACTTGTTTATTTTTGGCAAGGCTGATGAAAAGGCTGAGAGAAGAAATAATGTGGGTCAGGTCGTCCCCCACCAGCGCCCTTGATAAGCAAGAGAAATTCAAACAAGGCAAGAGCTTCCAGGAAGCAGCGGACTTCTTGGCTTTATGTATTAATTCAACTTGAATTGATTGCTTGCGCGCTGTTCGTCTAAACTATAAAAACAAAATAAACACCAAACACCGCTTGTCTAACCCTACGACTGTAACCCTGTCTCTATGTCCTCACCATCACTCTCTTCCTCTTCCTCTTCCGCTACCCCGATATTACTCACGATAATCAGGGCGCCCACGTAGAGCCCGGCTGCCAGAAGAAACGGCAACGCCACCCAATCACGGCCCCACTTGAGTCCGAGCCGATACAGCGCCCCCATGACGGGACTAGCTAACACAATGCCGACACTCTCCAGAAAGCCAATCAGCGAGTAGAGCACGGCGTTGTTGTGCGGCACCATTGACGTCATCAGCCCGCGGACAAAGATGGAGTAGCCAAAGCCAAAAGCCGAGAACGCCACACCGCCAAACAAAAAGACGGACTGCGATGCACGTGCTACAACACAGATGCCTATAATCTTAAATACCATGCTGACACGTGCCAAAATCAGGTCCTTGGTACGCGGGCCAACTATAGTGAGAAGCATCTTGGTAGCTGACGGCAGGACTACCAGGAGAAGCGCTAGACTGCATGCTGATTGGACGGAAACGAGGAGGCCGGCCTTGGAAACTGTTAGCTCACGTGACAACTCAAAAACGACAAAAGAACAAACACAAAACACACCTTTCCCCACGACCACTGGAACTTGTTGGTGACAAACTGCAGTAAAACGACCTGCGAATCACCAAAAGTCACGAGAACAGTGCTAACCAGCATCAGCGCCACCTGTCGCTCTTTGCTAGCCAGCAGATGCAGAAAATCGCGGAAGCGGCCGAGATCGGCCCTGGCCGACGCCATAAAGTCTTGCCAGTGGCTGGATTCGGACGAGTGGCCGACGGGAACAGCGGCCAGAGCGATATCGGCGACGGCGCGGGTCTCGGGCATACAGTATCCGAAAACGGAGAGAAATCCCATGATGGAAATGCCGACGTAGATGGTGATCCACGTGCCGATACGGATCAGGTAAAACGTAATGGCGCCGCCAATGAGGCTGCCGCCCATGAGCGAGGCGCCGAGATAGGAAAAAGCGGTTGATCTTGTTCACTGGTTAGATTGTTTGTTGGTTGCTGCTGTACCTGAAAATCGGCATGAGAACGCATACCTCTCGGCTGGGTCGCAGACGTCGGCGACTATCGTGTACAACATGGTCGGGAACATGGCAATTCCGCCACTAATGAAGCCAAACAGCGACGCCGCCCAAGTCAGACGAAGATTGACGCTGCCAGGGAACGCACCTAAGAACAATATCAGCCATTTTGCCGCCCAGAACATTTACATTTCAAACCCCAAGACAACACTCACAAACAGTAGCCGAAAAGATATTCGAAAGCGTGACGCCAAACAACGACGTGCCAAGCACCACATTGCGCCCGTAGCGATCCGCTGCCAGCCCACACGGCACCGACATGATCAAGTACGGCAACAGACTAAACACCACCGTCCACGACTGAATCACCGACAATTCATTCTGCACCGCCTGCTCCTTGCACTGCTGCGCCCTTCCAGCTGCCACCATGGTCTGGCAGAGAAACTCCTCCTGTGCTTGTACCAGCGACGTGCTCATGATGGCCAGGTCGGCCATGGTAATCAGCATAAATAGACAGCACAGCCACACGATGGAGTTGCGGCGTGCTGGCGGCAGGCCGGTGGGCGACTCGTCTTTTTGCGGAGGGGGGGGAAGAGCGGCATTGTGTGATGACGGGGGCGTGAGGAGGGGGTCATGCTCCGAAGGCGCCATTATCAAGAGAGTGTAGCGGAATGCCCACTTGTTAAATAACGCAAATCATAAAAAGACAAGACAATACAAGACAATACAAAGGAAAGAGACACAGAAACGAGGGAGACGAAAAAATAGGGGGGAAAAAGAGTGAAAAAAAAAAAGAGTGAAAAAAGAGTGAAAAAAAGAGGGGGAAAATTAAGCATAAATCAACAAATCATGACCCCGCAACAAACTCAAACGCAATCGACGACAACGATGGCTTTTTTGTTATCAATCAGTCATTGAGCTTGTTATCAATCAGTCAGAAAAACGTTGGTGGATTCTTTTGTGTTCGTGAGTTACTTTTGTCAACAGTTTTTGCCCTCGTGAGAAGAAAAAAAAAAGTGGAAAAGAGAAATTCTCTACTAGGAGCGACGCTAATGCCTTAGCTCGGGCGTTCCAAGCTTACGACGAGTCCGACAGGTGGCAAACTTTTGTTTACTTGCAAAGTACGAAGTACAGAGTAGTTATCAGATGGGAATGAGTTATCAGATTCGTGCTTCGCTAAGCTTGGGTCGCGGTGTTTTCCAAAGGCCTAAACTATCACCATATTCTGAATCCTGGAGGTGTAGCGTAGCTCTTGTGCGACGTCAAGACGCAAAATTAATTAGCCGACTTCATTCAACATCTTGCCCGGATCTCTGTATGCTACACAATCTTTATGCACCAAACCTTAATTGTGTGGACAGGAAGCGCCGCAGTCGTCCAACCATCAGACTCCATAATGCCACTCTTGCTTAATTTAACTCCTCTCCCAGCTTTTGAAGACGGAATTGAACCCCGAGCAGGGCAGAGTCGGCATTTCTCCAATGCCGCAAATCTTATCGTATTCCATCTATTGGCCCGATAGCAACCGGAGAGCTTTACAGTCTTAACTCTGTCGGACCCATGGGGGGGGGGGGGGGCGTGAGCTCCGGAAGGGGCGTGGCAAGCCCTGGTGGGGGCCACAGAGTTGATTTGAAAATGGATCCAAGGGTTCGGGAGTCCACACCGGAGCTGCTGTTGTCGTTTCGTTGTTGTTGCTGTCTGCTGATAAGCAGACCCCTTGTAAAACTAGTGTTCCTGTTTTCTCTTTCTTTTCTCTCCATGGGAAATTCTCAATACAGAAGCCTTTACTAAAATCCGGTCGACGCCTCTGTCTCCCTGCAAACCCCCACATTGTTCTGCTTCGGGAAGCTACCTTGCCTTGATCTTCAACTTGGAGGCAGTAATTGCTTTATAAGCAAAACAGTAGCCTTTTTCGCCTTGTTTTGAATTTTCATTGCTTTGAATTTCCCGTTGTTTTGAATTCTACAAAATTCTCAACTCCATCAACAATCCATCACCACAAAATCCCGACCCCGCACAAATCACAGCATACAAACTCACAATGGCGCCCAAGGTTCTCATCGTTCTCACTTCCGTCGACAAGATCGAGGCCATGGACAACAAGCCCACCGGCTGGTACCTGGTACGACCACTACTTACTCTCTAACCCCCTCCCCCCTCTCTTACTGCCTGGCTTACTAATCCTCTCTACCAGACCGAGCTTGCCCACCCCTACGACGTGATCAAGGATAAGACCGAGCTGGTCTTTGCCTCGCCCAAGGGCGGCGTGGCCCCTCTGGACCCCGGCTCGGTCGAGGCCTTCAAGGACGACGTCTCGGGTCAGGACTTCCTGTCCAACCATAAGGCGCTGTGGGAGAACACGGAGAAGCTGTCGTCGCTTGTCGGCCGCGCCGGCGAGTTCGACGCCATCTTCTACCCGGGCGGCCACGGCCCCGTTTTTGACCTGGCCACCGACGCCGACTCGATTGCCCTGCTGGCCGAGTTCCACGCTGCCGGCAAGCCGATTGCCGCCGTCTGCCACGGCACCGGCGTACTCGTTAATGTCAAGGGTGCCGATGGCGAGTACATTGTCAAGGGCAAGGAGCTTACCGGCTTCTCCAACGCTGAGGAGGATATCGTCGGATACACTCCCTACATGCCGTTTATGCTGGAGACGGTTCTGGAGGAGCAGTGCGGCGCCAAGTTCGTCAAGGCTGATGCCGTTTTTGCCGCCAAGGTGGTTGTTTCGGACAACCTGATTACTGGCCAGAACCCTGCTTCGGCCCACGGTGTTGGCGAGGAGATTCTGAAGGCTCTGAAGCTGTAGATACTATTATTAGTACTACTGCAAGACTCTAGACAATGAATGAAATGACTTTTGAGTATAACTTTTTTTTGTGTGTGTCTATATGTTGTCTACACGTGCCATCCACTATTCAAGTTGTCGATTTCAATCAAATAAAACCAAGAAGAAATTGGTAAGTAGAGTTGAACAGCAGAATACCCAATAAAAGAAAAGAAAAAAAAAGAACACGCGACAAGGAAATCCCAGAAACTACTCCGATAAAATGCAAGCAAAGCAACCAAGAAAAAAAAAAAAAAAAGAAAAACCCCAATATACCAAGCCAGGCCACATATAGAAAACGTACACGCCATCGCCATCGTCAGCCTAAAAGACCTTGACAACAACTAATGCTAATGTCTCCCCTCCCTCCCTCTTCCCATAGCAAGACAGCCCGCTATCATCTCCGGCCACGGCCTCTGCCACCCATGCCGCCCATACCGCCCATACCCGGCATGCCGCCCATTCCACCCATGCCCATCTGCTGCATCATCTGCTGCATCTGTTGCATATTCGGCATGCCGCCACCGCCACCGCCACCACCACCACCACCGCCACCACCACCCAACATGCCCATCAGACTGCTCAAGTCGGGCATGCCGCCCATACCGCCCATACCGCCCATACCGCCCATGCCGGGCAAACCACCGGCGCCGCCAGCGCCGCCCAGTGCCGCCATGCGCTTCTGCATAGCCGCCATCTGCTGGGCCTTGTTGCCACCGCCCATGGCGCTCTGGGCGCGCTGCAGGTTTTTCATGTTGCCGCCCATCTTCTTGGCCATGCCGGCCATCATGCGCTGCTGGGTCAGCAGGTCTTCAACTTCGCGCACCGATGTGCCCGAGCCGCGCGCAATGCGCGTCATGCGGCCCGGCTGGTCTGTCAGGATCTTGCCGTCTGAGTCGAGCTCGGCTTCGGTCATCGAGTCGCAAATGTAAATCATGCGCTTGAGCTTTAGCGCGCCCTCCTGGTCGTCCATGCCCTGCATCATGTTACTCATGCCGGGGATCATGCCGGCCATCTTGGACAGCGGGCCCATCTTCATAATGTTGGACAGCTGGTCGCGCAAATCGCGCACAGTGAAAATGCCCTCCTGGATGTGCTTCATCGTGTCCTTTTGGTCCAGGTTCAGGTTCTGCACGTGCTCCACCAGCCCCATAATGTCGCCCATGCCCAGCAGCTTTTGGATAAAACTCTGTGGTGCGAAACGCTCAAAGTCCAGCATGTGCTCGCCCGTGCCGATAAACACAATGGGCGTCTGGGTGGCGGCAACGGCCGAAATGGCACCACCGCCGTGGGCGTGGCCGTCGGTTTTGGTGATGATGATGGCTCCAAAATCGGCCGCCTCCTTGAAAGCCAGGGCCTGTGCCTCGGCCTGCTGACCAATCGACGCGTCGAGCACCATGATGGTCTCGTCGGGCTGGATGGCCGTCTGGATATCCATCATTTCCTGGAACAGCGCCGACTCCTGTCTGTGACGACCCGACGTGTCCACGATAATCACGTCAAATTTTTCCTTTTTGAACTTTTGCACACCGTCGCGCGCCACCACGGCCGGATCCGTCTCGGTCAGCGAACCGTAGTACGGGATCTTGGCCTTGGTAGCGTTCTGCTTCAGCTGGTCAAAGGCACCGGCACGGAAGGTATCCGCACACACCAGACACGCCTTGAAGCCACGCGTCTGGTAGTGTCGCGCCAGCTTGGTACACGTCGTCGTCTTACCCGCACCCTGCAGACCGACAAACATGATGACGTTGGCCTTGCCCTTCTTGACTTTGAACGGCTCGACTTGCGGATCAACCAGCTTGACCAGCTCGTCAAACACGGCTTTCTGGATCAGGCGCTTCTTGTTGGCGGCGGTGGGAAGGTCCTTGAAGTTGACGCTGGACCGGATCGATTTGCGTAGTTGGCCGACGAGGCGCACGTTGACGTCGGCTTCGAGCAGGGCGCCGCAGATTTCCTTGACCATTCCTTCAAAGGCCTGCAGACAGACAGACGACGGTTAGCATGAGAGTCGAGAGCTCAGAAATGGATGGGGATTTAAGAATCGGAGATAATAAGAACGCACCTGCTCGTCCACGTTGGGCTCGCGGGTCAGGTTGTTGACAGCCGCATTGATGCGGCGGCCCAGATCTTGCAAAACCATGGCGGCGACAAATCTATCAAATCACAGTAGATAAAAAAAAATATCGGATCGTGAAGAAAATAATAAATTGCTTCGGCTGGAACCGCGGTCGTCGGTTTGTTCTCGTGATAGTTGGCTCGACTTATCAGAACGTCGCTTTTTGGTGTTGCGACGTTATCGCGGGGCCCGAAGCTGGTTGGCTGGCCGCCCAAGCCAGGCTATAGTGGGGGGGGGCGGTGGTTGCATTTTAGCCGAGGACACCGCAGCCCGTCCTAGGGGTTGCGCTGTAACCAGGACCCCATATTTTTACTTCCTCTTCCTTCTGGAGTTTCATTTTAGTCAAGTTGCCACAAACCTTTTGTGGCGTCGTAACGCCACCCAAGCAGACCGTTACACAAGGAAGCTTATCTACTTTGTCCTAGGTCTAAGTCGCTATCCAGTCACGTGCTTTCTTGGAATTAACCTGCATAACCCAAGACACACAGCTAACCCCAAGACGAGAATGGAGAATTTGTGGATATTAACATGCGGGAAGGATTTGTCAATTCTATGCTAACTTTTTGAACTTTGTGTCTGGCACTTTATCCTAGTTTAGAAGGATATAGTTTTAAGTAAAAAAAAAAAAAAGTTTTACCTTTCATGCTTCTGCTCACAATCAAGAGAATCCCCGTCTTATCTTACTCTTGTCTTATTATTCCTGCCTTCCATAGTCTTATACTACTCCATTGCTGAATTCACATCTCCTCGTTGTCTCTCAAAAATCAGAACATCCCCTCATATATCTTAAAAACCCCAATCTCCTCTCAAAAAAAACAATGCATGACCTCAGCCATCCTCACGACCGCTCCCCGCCCCAGTCGCACATCGACATCCTCGAAAATCAAGCCTCCCACGGAATCCGCTCTGCCATATCCTCGCTGCAGCGCCGCAGCGGCTACAAGCACCAGCGCCAAACGAATCGCCAGATCCATATAATGCTGTCGACTACGGGCGCTGTGCTACGGGCCGCGGATGGCAGTGCGGTGGTTCTCAAGACGCCCAAAGCCGGTGCTGCGTCTCGTAGTCAAAAGCTTATGGCTGCACAGTTTGAGAATACGGAGGCGTCGTGGATAGAGTCGTGCTGGGCATGCGTGGCTGTTTTGTGTGCCAGTTTGCCACTTTTTTCTACGACAGAGGCTTGAACACACGGCCTACTACAAACCATTAAAAGTTTTTCTTCAAGGAATCGTTGCAAATTTTTGTTTTGTTTTTTTTTCTGTTCTTGGTGGTATTTCACTGTTGTGTTCGGCTGGCTATCTTGCGAAAAAGAAAAGCAGTTTTTATAATGTAAGTCTATATCTTGGTGGCTGTGAAGCCATTGTATCTATTTCCCTAATGTCGAGAACGAACTCTAAACCAATTCCAATCTAAAGCAACTCCAAATCCCGTCCATATGCGTACGACTTGCGCATCCAAAATCACCAACACTCATGTTCTTGTCTAGTTGGGCACGCGCAGTCCGCTCATCACTCCGTGTCGATGTTTGCTACTCTCCCCCCCCCCCCCC
>LKBB01000220.1:0-30264 GCA_001513885.1 Thielaviopsis musarum
GAGGAAAAGAAAGCTTGGAACACATACTGCTAACATGTCCTAGGTTCAGGAAAAGACAACTGGAAATGATAGAGACCATAGGGGTAGCTCCAGAGGTCTCTCATCTCTTCCAAACAAAAACAGGTAGAGTGGCTTTGCTGAACTTTATCAAAAAGACTAACGGCCAAGTACAAGAAGCAAACTGGGAGACTAAAGAGGCACAAGATGCTGTTGAAGAAGAGGATGCAACTTGGGTGAGAATGTTGCAAGACTGGGTGTCTCTGTCTCCAAGAAGTGGGGAAGAAGAAGAAGAAAGGGGAGGGGGGAAAAAAGAAGTGGTGAGGGAAGATGTAGTGAGGGAAGACATAGTGAGAGAAGAGGAAGTGGGGGAAGAAGAGGTGAGGATGGTGATAGAAAACTTGAGGCTGGAATGGATGGGGGAAGAATAAAAAGGGAGGAGGACAGCTAAGCCAGAAGGAGATGGAGTTTTCTCTTTGTTGTTTTATTTTCTTTTGTTGTACCCATGACAACCTCTCATGAGGAAAGCATGGACTAGTTCTGTTGTGGGGGTTTTTTTTTATAAATTGTTTGAAAAGTGGGATAGTCTACTATACACTATAGTATAGTCTCTCCATAACTTCTGGGTTCCATGAGAGTAATAAATAAAAAAAAAAAATTGCAGTATCATAGTAGTTGTTGTAGTGGGTACCCAAACTAGCTCCTTCCTATCATTGTATGACAGTGGGTCAAGCGACAGTAGACCAAAACAATGGTCGCAGACCCTAACAATGTATAGATAGGCTAGCTAAGTATAGTAGTAAAAAAGGTGAGATTTAATTAAGAACTAAAATAAGAGAAAAGACAAGAACATGTGACTGTATCTAACCTAAAATACCCAGACCTAAGACTGTCAATCCCAATGACTCATTTGCTTGTGACTGATTGTAGTGTCATAGTAGTTGTCATAGTAGGTACCCAAACTAGCTCCTCCCTATCATTGTATAATAGTGGGTCAAGCAATAGTAGACCAAAACAATAGTCACAGACCCTAACAAGGCTTACAGCTAAATATTAGGATGACGATAAAAATTTGCAGTGATATGGATAAAAAGAAAAGGGGATCATAGGATAAGGAAAACTTAGAGGAGGCATGTCTATAAATATCTACTCTTTTCTTGTTTAGTTTTGCTTTAGTTAATTATTTTATTATTATCTGCTTTTATTGCCATTATTTGCTTATTTTCTCTTTTCCTCAACCTCTGGCTAGTTAACACATACCGTCAGCTCGCTATACCCCCTACCCTATAGAAACTGACACGTGGCATATATATATAGTCTTACTAATATCTTAGATTATATAAAAGTAATAAATAAAAACAAAAAGTTATAGAAAGACTCTCTAATATAAAAGTATATAGTAGAATGAAATTATAGTAGTTAGTATAGATAAATAGTTAAAAGCAAACTACTTAAAGTATATATAGTCTTTATATCAAAATGATTACAACGCATTTATTTACTACGTCTTTTATTATAGAAATGTCCTAAATTGCCATTTTGTTTCCTATATAATTTCTTCTCAGAATTATAAGCAACGTTAAATATTGACAAAGTAGTAATAATTTCAGCACATCTTCGGCACAACTAGAGTCATTGAGTGACCCAATTGTAATTTGACATCCGTGCTATTCATAATTTCATTCCTGTTCATATACGTTAGTATTTCATGCGTAGCATATTCTCATTGCTACTCATTGTCGTCAATCGTACAAGTCTTTTAGCTATCTATGGTCTAAATTAGTCAAATCAAACCGTTTAGACAAACGACTTGACCTCGCCCTCCTTGACCTTGCCAGCGGCTACCAGAGCGGTGACCTGCTCCTGCCACACCGACTTGATCTCACCAGCCACCTTCAGGGTAGCCAGCTTGGAAGCCAGCTCAGCAATGCCCTCAGGCTCGAGCTTGCCCTGGACTAGATCAACGTCACCCAGGACGGCATCGATGGCAGCAGCGCTGGCCTCACCCTCGGCGAAGTAGTTGGCGTCCTTGACGGAGCCCTTGAGCACACGCTTGTTCTTCTTAACAGCGTTCTTGGCAGCCTCCTTGGCCTTCTTGCTAGCCTCGCGGTTAACCTTGGAAGCCTCTTCGGCATCCTTCTTAGCCTTCTCCTCAGCCAGCTTCTTGGCCTCGGCCTCTTCTTGGGCGCGCTTCTCAGCGGCCTCCTTGTCAAGACGCTTCTTGTTCTTGGCAGCGTTGGCCTCCTGGCGGAAGCGCTTGATACGCTCATCACCAGCTGAGCAGTCGTCTAGAAGCTTGCGGAGACGGGCGTTGTCCTCGGCCTTTCTCTTCTTGCGGGCGTTGGTGTTCTTGCGCTCGGTGTGACGCTTCTGGTCACGGTTCTCAGTGTCATCGGGCACATCCTCATCGAGGTACTCGAAGCTTCTCCAGCTGTCGAAGTTGTAGAAGAAGTTGTAGAAGGCATCGACTTCCTCCTTAGTCGAGGTCTCAGTACCGAACTCGGGGGCAGGCTGAGCCTTAGAGAAGCGGCCCTCAGCCTTGAAGACGCTGGACCACAGCTTGTAGAAGTTGCCCTTGGACAGCTGCTTCTTGTTCGGCGGCTCGACATCGGCGGCCTCGTCAACGGAGTCGAACTGGCGGCGCTTGGTGGGGTCCAGCAGGACCTCGGTAGCCTTCTGGATGCACTTGAAGAAGTTGTCGTCCTCATGGCGACCGGCGGCAGCCTTCTTGTCGGGGTGGTGACGCAGAACCTTCTTGCGGTGAGCGCGCTTGATCTGCTCTTCAGTGGCTCTCCAGCGGTACTTGGACAGACCAAGAACCTGGTAGTGGTCCTGGGCCTAAATTGAAGAAACACACGTTGTTAGCATACCGACATTATATTCAGCAGCCAGGCATGGGCCGGCGACGCTTCATCAGTAGTCTTTCTTACCTTCCAGTCCTTGGCCTCACGCTGCAGCATCATGGGGTCCTCATCCTCGCTGATCTCGCTGTCATCCTCATCCTCGACCTTCTTGGCCTTCTCCTGGGCCTGAATGCGGTCATCCTCAGAGAAAGTGCGCTTGTGGCGGGCACGACGGGCGTGGGCCAGGAAGTGAGGGCCAACGGGCTCGATGGTGCGGAGGGTGCCCGCAGACAGCTTACCGACAGCCTTGAAGTCCTTCTCGGCGGTCCAGCCCTCAGGAAGGGGCAGGACGGCGTTGTTAACAACAGAAACAGGGGCCATTTTGATAGTGAATGGCAAAAAATGATGCTTAGCAAGAGAAGAAGAGAAAGCAAGAAAACTGCCCCGCGATAAATTTTCTTCATCTACCCTACGGGGCTATAGTGGGGCTAGTGTCATAATAGCGCTAGAACTTGCATGCTGCCCCACTATTGTTCCATTGTGAAGTGGGACCAACAATACAAGAGTTCGCATCCGGATTGTACAACAACATCAACAGCTACATCTGCACTGAAGCAATTCAATTGAGTCCCAGCAATTCAATTGAAAGAAAAAAAAATAGTTTTATTCTGACTAGTAAAGATATCTCTAATCGACTACAAAATTGAGCAGTTGTTTCCCGCAATACAAACGCCAAATAACTCCAAAAACTTTGTAAATAAAATGCCATATTACCGTACCCATGAATCAAATCAGCCCAATATGATTGCCTATTGGTCGTTTTGTATCACCTGGTCAATACCAGATAAAATGTTGTTCCTCGTGTAGTGTTCCCCACATTGTCTGCCATCTAGTCGCCGTTGAGAGCAGCGTACTGAGGCTCATCTGCACCTGGGGGAGGGGCGACAACTGGCGCAGACTTGATAGCCTTTGAGCCATTGCCACTCGACACACCAGCCAGCGAAGACCCTCCTCGGCTACCCGACGCACGAGGTGCCATCCGCCGACCGTCGCGCAGCATTTCGGATCTCTTCTCCTTGTCCATGGTACCAACGGCCTTGGGAACGCCCCAGCGCACGCGCAACGGGCATCCGGAAATCACAGCCTTGCCCTGACATGCAGCCGCTGCAACTTCAGCGGCCTCGCGGGTCTCGTAATTGACAAAGGCGCAGTGCGTCATGTGTGAGCACACAAGGCTCTTGATCTTGCCATGAGCCTTGAAGAACTCACGGATCTTGAATTCAGGCAAATCGTCTTCGATTCCAGTTACAAAGAGGGACATGATCTTCTTGTCAGCCGGGGGGATCCAGTCGTTGGGGCCAGGAGGTGGTTGCAAGAAGCCGGGCTTATTTCCCTTGCGCCCAGGGCCAGCACCAACAGCTGCAGCGGCCTTGGAGTCACGGGTACGGACGGGACCAGGGCCACCAACTCCGGCGCCGACAGCGGAATTACCGCGCTGGGTACCACTACTGCTCTGTGATGCCGAATCGTAGTTGGAACCACGGCCCGACTTGAAGTAAGGCTTGCTGTTGGCCAGCTTCCGCAAAAGCTCGCGAGCCTTTTCATCCGTCTTGCTGTATTCTTCGATACCGGCCTGGCCATCCTCAATGGCGCGTTCGTTGTTCTGGGTAAAGTATTCGCGGTTGATGTCGGATGAGGGACCCGGTGCGACCATCTTGAGCGCAGCATCACGAACGACAATCGGAAGGCCGAACGACAAGTCGAGCATGCACGCCTGGCAACAGTTCTTCAGACGCGCGCAGGTCAGGCAGATGTTTGTGCGTTTCTTGCGACCCTGAGCGCGATCGGCGCTCCATGAGAAGATGGTAAAGGGCCGAGTACACAACTTGCATTCGGCGCCATGGTCCTCCTTGAGCATTTTGACGTAAGGGTTTTCGGGGAGGCAGTTTTCGCAGACCGAAGGGAAGTCGGTCGTCTCCCATCCTGACCGGTTCAGGTCCTGTTTAATCTGGGGAGCCATTTTGGGGTGTAAGATATCGAAATTCGGAGGTCGAGAAGCGTGTGAGTTGAATGTAAATGAATATAGTCGCAATGGTTGCAGTCGTCGCAGTTGTCGCAGCAATTATCGCAATATCGCAACGTCGCAATTTCGCGCGCGTGATGATGATGTGAATTGAAAACCGAGTTAGACGCGATGCGTTGTGAAAAGAGCGTCGGTTGATATGATCAAAGTGGAAAGAGCGATGTGAAGCTCACGAAAAATGAGAGTGATGAATCCAATAAGCAAATATAGATGGGAATAAAATCCAAAGTATCCAATTTGTCAGATGCAGAACTGGGAGGCGACTATTAAATACTGCCATGCCACACCGCCCGCCGTGTAAATTATTGGTTAAATTGCAACCCCCATTGCATCATAGACGGCTCTGAACCGCCCATGCCGGTTTGTTGCGACAGGGCTTTCCCATTTAAGCAACAACCAAGAAGCTTCAGATCATGCCATTTGAGGTCGGGATTTCTGGTGGATCATGGAATAGGGTGATTTTACCACTACCCCGCCATGTGACCGTCTGAAGTGACGGTCGGTAGTGTTATGAAGCGAAGCTAAAGACGCGGACCGTGAGTGTAATGCATCAAGTGTTGTCTAGATTCTATAGATGTGAATTGAAAAAAAAAAAGTAACAGTAATATACAAAACTCTTATCTGGAGTTGGATGGCCGCAACAGTGCTCTTTAGGTACCCATTTAGTACCGAGACTCGCCAGTAAACTTACACACACGCCGAGATTACACCGCCTAATCTCCATGCCCGGTTCGATCCCGATTTGAAAGACTTCTGGTTCCAGTCTTAGCTGCTGCAGCACGCACTAGAGCCGCAGCCACCGCCGGAACCCGACTTGCCCTTGGGGTCATTCACACTGTCGTTGTCGCCTCTCTCAATCTCATCGTGAATATTCAAGCCTACATTTGATGTTAGCATTCCAATCTAGATTACTGCCTTGGGAGCAACTTGCGGTAAAGATCGTTGCCTTCGCTTTGTCCTTGAACAACATTGTGTCTCAAAATCAGGGCAATGTCCTTGGCAACCTTGATGGCTTCCAGAGCAGCAGGATCGGAAGCACTGAGAGAGGCCTTTTCCCGGAAGCCCTGGCGGATCTGCTGACGCGCAGCAATAAGAGTGCGCTGGTCGCCTACAAGTAAATAAATGTTAATAACTGGTTTTATAAGCAAGACAGGTTGATGTCATACCTATGAAGGCAACACGGGTAGCCCGAAGAAGGTTTCTGTAGACAGCCTCAGCCATGGTGAAGTTTTAAATGAAATGCGAAGAAAAAAGCAATTGAAGTGACGATGATTGGTTGAGCGGCTCAATTGGATTCACTCAAAGTCGATTGTCTTCACTCACTAACTACGACTTCATCTCACACCGAGCCGAACCAGGCTAACCATTGAAATCTGCACCGAGTAGTTTAGCCGGGATTTAGCCGATTGAATGCGAATGCTTAGTAAGCGCTGTATTCGTATTCGTATTTTCAAAGGGAATTTTGCAGTACAGCATATACTCCGTATACTTAGTATACTACTTGTACGCTCAAGGAACTTGACAGCGTATCATATACTGTATCAACTATTAAACAGACAAGTACTACTAGTAGTAGTTGGAGACAAGAGATTGCATATTTTCAGCCCCGTGTAATAATATTCAATCTAATTTGAATTAAACGCAAAGGCATTAAGTACTTGAAAAGAGAAGACAGCCTAATAAGTTAATGATATGATACGAGTACGAACAAGAAAGCCTTATGATATGATGTTGTTCGTCCATCCACTACTGCACAATATCCCGAGGTGCAGGCGAGTAAACGGGCCGCAATTAATTATTGACATTGCAAACACATTGTCTTGATCGAGGCTTGGTGGAATTTGAGCGAGCGCTGTGCAAGTGCGGGCATCTGGTCGTATTCGTATCACGACAGCTGTCAGCAGTTAATTGACAGCTGTTAAAAATCAAAATACGAATGCGAGCGAAGGCACAAGGTAAGTGAGGTTGATATTCACATGCCAATGAATCGATATTCACAGTAACTTACACAGGCCTGAGCGTACCAGGGGCCCTGGATCCGAACAAAAACAAAGACAGAAACAGAGACGCTGTAGCGGCACACATTATAGAGGGTGGAGGCATTGGCAGAACCACGAACCTCACCTTTTTGATGTTTAAAGTGGGGCAACAGTACCTCAAAAAGGAGAAGTCAGGGGTACGGACGGCCAATCTAGTGGTATCTGTACGATAGCGAAAAAAAAAAAAAAAAAAAAAACAAGGGCCAGAAGTATGCAGGCAGCTTTTAGTGGCCTGTGAAAGCTGAATTTGACAAGCAACAAGCAGCTGAAGCCACGAAAATAAGTTAGCAGCTGCCCTGCTAAGCGGGCAGGAGCAGAGCAAGGAAAGGACAGGCGCGCTAAAGCCAATCAGTGGAACGAATGAGAGGGGCCCTTGGGATTTTGGATAGTTCCACCTTTGTATATAATAAGTCGCTACAGCCGTCTTGTTTCTCCTTTGCCTCTCTCGTCCTCCTCTTTATCACCATTGCCCTATCCCGACAAATCTGTCTTTTTAGTCTTCCGCAGCCGGTCTTCCGTGTCCTTCTTCCATTTGTCTTTTCAACAACAAGACTTCCGCCTCCGACAATCCACCATGTCTGCCACTACTTCTGCCCTTGAGCGTGAAGACCACGTCCGTGATGCCGCCTTCAACAAGGCCATGCACGGCACCAGTGCCCAGGCTTCTGGTGGTATTGCGGCCATGATGAAGAAGGACCGTGCCGCGAAGCAGCTCGCTGTCGATGAGTACTTCAAGCACTGGGACAACAAGGACGCCAAGGACGAGACCGCCCAGACTCGTGCTGTAAGTTGTGTTCACATTTTAGAGAGTTGATGCGACCCGGCTTATTGGCGCATTTTATCCCATCAGTTCAATCCAGTGCAACTTATTTCTAACTGTCTGTTTTTCTTCGTATAGGAGCGCACCGCCGAGTATGCCACTCTGACCAGACACTACTACAACCTGGCTACCGATCTGTACGAGTACGGCTGGGGCCAGTCATTCCACTTCTGCCGTTTCGCCTACGGTGAGCCCTTCCGTCAGGCTATTGCCCGTCACGAGCACTACCTGGCCCACTCGATTGGCATCAAGGAGGGCATGAAGGTTCTGGATGTTGGTTGCGGTGTTGGTGGCCCTGCGCGTGAGATTGCCAAGTTCACTGGCTGCCACGTGACTGGTCTGAACAACAACGACTACCAGATTGAGCGCGCTACGTACTACGCTCAGAAGGAGGGTCTGTCGAACCAGCTGGAGTTTGTCAAGGGTGATTTCATGGTATGTTTGCTTGCCTTTGCCCCGCATCGGACGAAACCCCCAAATACTAACTTTTTTCTCCTATAGCAAATGTCTTTCCCCGAGAATAGCTTCGACGCCGTCTATGCCATTGAGGCTACCTGCCACGCGCCTTCTTTGGAGGGTATCTACAGCCAGATCTACCGCGTGCTCAAGCCTGGTGGTATCTTTGGTGTGTACGAGTGGCTGATGACTGATGACTACGACAACGACAACCTGCACCACCGTGAGATCCGCCTTGGTATCGAGCTGGGTGACGGTATCTCCAACATGTGCAAGATCTCGGAGGGTGTCGCCGCAATGAAGGCAGCCGGCTTCGAGCTGCTGCACCACGAGGATCTGGCGGACCGCGAGGACCCCTACCCCTGGTACTGGCCTCTGTCGGGTGAGCTCAAGTACATCCAGTCGGTCGGTGATGTCTTCACCATTGTCCGCATGACCAAGTGGGGTCGTACCGTTATGCACAAGCTATCGGGTGTTCTGGAGCTCCTGCGCATTGCTCCCCCGGGTACCATGAAGACGGCCGACTCTCTAGCTGTCGCTGCTGACTGCCTGGTCGCTGGTGCCCGTGAGCACCTGTTCACCCCCATGTACCTGATGATTGGCAAGAAGCCCGAGTAAGGCCGGTCCGCGTATATGGGCAAAGTTCTTGTTTCTCTTTTTCTATTTTCTTTTTTTCTTTCTTTTTTTTACCTTTTTCTTATTTCTTTTACTATTACAACTATTGGGATGAACGGACTGCAAAACGGACAGACTCTTGGGGCTTAATACGGTGGCATTTGCTTTTTTTCTTGTTTCATTCTTATTTCATGCTTTGTTATTATATCTTATTTGGAAACGGCCCCGTTTGGTTTGGGGCCAAATATCCTCTGTACGCATTTTAATATTCCTCCCCACCCTCGTCTCAGTGTTGAAGCGATACCAAGTGTTTTGAAAGATAAATAGACGGATTAATATCAATACACTTGATGAACTACTTGCAAAGTATGACTTGAAAATGAAGTGATATATAAATTGGGGTAGCTATCTACAATGCAGATTTCACATGCTAATAAACAAAGGAAACATAGTCTATGCAAAAACAAAGGAAAAGGCTATGGTCAAAGTCCCTGTGATTGAGGACAAAAAGCAAATGCAAAAAGGGTCAACATCAAACAATGATGCGTAGTGTACGGTCTGCCCCAACACTGGGCTGAGCAAATAACTGACTAGATGGGAAAAGACTGAACAAAGGGAAAAACTTTGGCGACTGGTATCTTTCAAAGAAGTGGGAAGAAGAAGTAAGACAATGAAAGGAAAGAAACAAAAGAAAGGTGGGGTTGATTTACTCCGACGAAGACGCATCCTTGGACGAACCCTCGTCATCAGTCTTGACCGCCTCTGCTTTTGAAGCGCTTGCGCCGTCTCTCGCTTTGCGTACAGCATCGACAATCTTGCTGCCTTCGTCAACCTCGCCGTTACTCGCGCCACACGAGATGCACTTCCACAGGCCAATCTCGGCCAGCGTCTTGACGCCCGGCGGCGCCTGGCCATTGACCACCCGACAGTCCTTGCAAATCAGAACAACGCGGTTCTTGGGGTCCTTTTCGTCCTCGCCTAGGAGTAGGTCGAGAATGCGGTCGTACCAGTGTGATTCGGGCGCGAGGGAAATGACGGACGCGTTGCGCTGGTGGGCGTAGGCACGCTGGGCCAAGAACGCAGGCGGCGGGCCGCCGGCAAAGGCCGCGGGGCCGTTAAAGGCGTTAGGGGCGAATTCCTCCGAGGGTTCAATGGATGACGGGCCATGCGGCGGTGGAGGACCCTGTGGCGGGTTCATGGGCGAGGCAGAGCGGTTGATGTTTGCAGTGGGCGGGGGCGGGAGGGTGGTCCGGCTCGAAGAGGGACGCTTAGGGCCCTTTCGGCCGGCAGGGTCCTTGGAAGGGTCGGACATGGGGCCATCGGGACCCTTATTGGCGGCGTTCTTGGGGCCAGAGCCACCGTACTTCTCGAGAAGCTCCAGTGTGCTGTCGTACTTGGTAGCGTCCTTGAGCTTTTGGATAGTCTTGGCACGTTCGGTAGTGAGCTCCTTGAGGCGCGTTCCAAAGCTGTCGATGCGGAAGTCGTAGTAAGAGGAGATGGCTTGACGGATGATGTAGATGCTGTTGTTGGAGCGTGTGTTAGTTGAGCTACGGTATAGCACATTATGGGAAATTAACTTACACAACCGGAGAGCCAGCAACGCCCGTCCACTCAATGGTGCCCATCTTCTGCGAGCCCAACACGAGGAATGAGACAATCACATAGACAAGATATGCAAAGGTGAGATATAGCACGGCGAGCACCTTGATACGACGAGCGCGCGAGACAGTAGCATCAAGTTGGACTTGCACAGCCGTGATTTTGGTCGAAAGCGTTGCGAGGGCCTTTTCAAAGTCGGCAGTCGACGAGGCATCGCCCTAAAGAGAAAAAAGGGTTAGAAAAGTACAATAGTCATTTGTGAGCAGTAGATAGGAGAACTCACCCGCCAGGGCCAAAAGGAAACCATAATGATGTTTAGTTGGGCTGCTCACGAGGTCACGGGCAGTGGGAGATGGATGAAAAAAAAAAAAAAGGAAACAAAAAATGAAATTGACGTTGGGCAGTGTTGGGTTTTCAAGCCATTAATGCCAGTTATTAAAGCCAGACGGTAGCCAGTGTTCGGTTACGGGAAAGTCGAGTGATCCGGCGCGGAAATATGTAGTAAGTTAGGGACAGCTCGACTCGCCTGTGACGACACTACGACTTGGAGATTTTGGCAGATGAGGTCGCCTGGGGGAGCTCTGCGAAGCTCCAGGGTCATGAGCCGAGAATCAGCCGGCTAAATAGCTCAGCCACAGCATTAGGTGTGGCTGGAGATAGCCATCAAAGAATTAAAGACATACGGAGTAGGTTCAACTCGATCAAAAAACTGGGAATCAACTACTGTACTGTGTAAAGATTGGGTACTTAACTACGGTGTACATAAGTATCTAGACCCAGTCCAGTAGAGCGTAGAGCTCATGTAGGAAAAAGCTGTTTAGTACCTGGCCATGCAGGTCTTAATGCACCACATTCCACATTACATCAGGCTGCGGAAATGTAAGTCATGGCTCCGCTGCAGCAAATGCAGAAGAGACGCAGATGCAGGCGTCCTGAACAAGGGTCTGGGGTTGGGTTGAGCTGCTACTCCGTAGTACTAGTTGTTTAGTTTTTAGGTTGGTTGGTTGTTTGTTTGGTCGCTCGTAGTGGGATGAACGGGATTGAGTGATTGACGGATGGATGGATTTTTTTTTTATTCATTACTCTCATGGAACCCAGTGTGGATGGATGGATGGATGGATGGATGGATTGAACTATGAACTGCCATTTGAAAGTCCAGTCCAGTCCAAGTCAGACTTGGCTTTAACCAGGGACGGAGTACCGTGGAGGAGGATCAGAGTACAGCCAGAACAGAACAGAACAGAACAGAACAGATCAATCAAGAGAACGAAACTAAAGAGGCCGCGCGGATCAATCAAAACAATCAATTGGTGGGCGTGCAGGAACAATTGTCTTTCTTTTTCCTTTTTTCTTTTCTCTTTTTGTGCTTTCGCCAATTAATCAATTCGTCCAATTGGTCGATTTACACCTTACTGAACTCCATTTTGGGGTTTATTTCCGACAGCTAGTTTCTTTCAGGGCCGCCCGGTAGAACGATAGCGCGTGCTATAGCGATAATACGGCCCGCCCACCTGCTGCGACCGCTATAATAATACTGCTCAATAGAAGTTACTGTCCCTTCTTCCTCTTCGTCCTGAGCGCAGCCTCGTGCCGATTGACGGCTGCTGGCATTCCATTGGATGCCCCTCATACCTTCCGCTCCAATCCGCTCCAATCACCGCTCCGTTCCGTATTAGATAATCAGCTGCCACCGCCATGTTCCAAGTTTGTTGCTCTCCACCATTCTTCACACTAAACATCTCGACTAACTCGCCAACCCTAGCGACTTAAAGGCGCCATTGACCGAACCATTGCCGAAGAGCAGGCCCGTATGAAAGCGCTCTCCGAACAAGCAACGTCCGGCTCTCCCAGTTCTCCTGCGGCCCGCAGATCCACCTCGACAAACCCCGGAAAAAACTCGTCGCCGGCCCGCCGTGCGGCGCGCAAGAAGCTGGTCGAAGACTACAGCAACGTCGACCCCGCGTCCAATCCCGATCCGTCCGTTTTCGAGGCTGCGTTTGCCATTGACGACGGTAGCGACGTGCCCAGTCGAAGCTCTACACCAGCCCCGACAACCACCAACGGCGCTATGGAACAGTCTGCTGCAGATGCGGCGGCTGCGGGAGAGGTGGCACCACAGCCGGACCATGCGTCAGAGGATTCTGGTGCGTCATCCGAGAGCACGGTGGCTGCGAAGACGGAAGTAGTGTCGCCGGCAGAACTGCCCATCGAGGTCCGGTCAAAGCTTCGCAAGCTGGAAAAAATTGAGGGCGCATACACTGGTAGGTCACACTGTTTACGTCACAACGTGAGACTCTTAGCTGACACTACATGAAGAGCTTCTACGTTCATACCGGATTGCGCATGGCCGTGCCATGTCCATTGAGCCCTTTGAACGGGTGCTTAAAGAAAACACGCCCCTTACGTCGATACGCGACCCCGAAGCCATGGCAGAATACCTCAACCAACTCAACCTGAAAAGCGACATGGTCATGCAGGAGCTGAAGCGCATCACGACTGAAAAGATGGATCAACAAAAAGTAAATTTGGCCCAGGCCGACGAAATCAAGGCACTCAAGGCGGAACTGGCGGCTGCCAAGGAACAGACGGCACCCTCAGAAGCACCAGAAGATTCCAAAAAAGCACAAGATCCCAAAGACTCTGAAGACTTCTTTTCTTTTGAAGCTGAAGTTAAGGAGGGCAGCGTGGAGTCTGGAAACGCCGAGGAGCTTCAGGCTGAGGTCAAGCGTCTTACATCAGAGCTTGAGACTGTCAAGGAGGCCGCAAAGACCGCTCAAGATGCTGTAAAGGCTGTCCAGACGGAGCTCGAGACGTCCAAGTCTACCCACGAAAAGGACACTGCTGCTGCGCTGGAAGAGAAGGAGGCGCTGGTCAAGCAAAAGGCCGAGGCTGAAAAGAAGCTGGAAGATGTGACGGCACAGCTCTCGGATGTTTCGGCCAAGCTCGCTTCCGCCGAGGCAGAGCTGAAGACGGTAAAGTCCAGCCACGAGACGGACAAGGAAGACTTTGAAAAGAAGATTGCTTCTCTGACCAGCATTGCCGACGACCTCAACACACAACTCGCAACGGAAACCTCGACAAAACTGGATCTGAAGACGGAGCTGAAAAAGGTCACGACAGCATCGGCTACACTCAAAACCACGGTTTCAGATCTCCAGGCGACAGTTGATGATCTCAAGCTTTCCAAGGCGGTTGACCAGGCGCGGATTGCGGAGTTGTTGATCAAGATCTCGGACCAAACGGCTGTTGAGGCCGTGGATACTCCTGAAGTAGTCATCCAGGCCGACACGACACCGAATTCTCCTGTAACACCGACGCCGACTGGTGGAAGCAAGAAGAAGAATAACAAGAAGAAGAAGAAGGGAGGCGCTGCAGCTGCGGCTGCTGCTGCTACGGCTGCGGCAACTCAGGCGGCAGCAAGCCTAGCGCCTTCTGCGGCAGCCACATCTCCGGCTTCATCCCGGGCCCCGTCACCAGCGCCATCGCAGAGCACGCAACTGCTCGAGGCTGAGATTACGAGACTCGAGGCCGAAGTTGCCAGCAAGGAGAACCAGATCCAGCGGTTAACCAAGCAGCGCAAGGATACAGAAACCATGTCTGAAGAAATCGAGACTTTGCGCGACGAGCTGCTTGATATTGGCCAGGAGCATGTTGTATCCAAGGCCAAGATTAAAGGTTTGGAGCAAGAGCGCACCAAGCTCCAAGAGCGTATCAAGGAGCTTGAGGCGCAGATTTCCGAGGATAGCACACACCAGAGGGATCTCGAACAGGTCAAAAAGGAGTATGGCAACATCAAGCAGGAGTACGACAATGTCAATAAGGAGTACGACAACATTAAAAAGGAATACGACGAGCTCAAGGACAGCACCGCCACCCTGAAGACGGACCTTGCGGCTGCCGAGTCGCTGGCACAGACGCGCTTCAAGGACCTGACGGACCTGCGTGAGGTTCTCCAGCGCGCCCAGCCAGAAATGAAGAGCCTACGCCAGGACTCAGAGGCGCTCAAGGGTGTCAAGGAGCAGCTGGCGGCCAAGACCAAAGAGGTCCGCGAGCTCGAGAAGCGCGAGAAGGAGCTCCGGACCGAGCTTGCTCGTGCACAGACTCTGGGGGCCGATCGTGACAGCGAGATCAAGATACTGCGCGATAAGCTGGCGGCGGAAGAAAAGACGCGTCTGCGCTACGAAGACGCACAGCGCGTGGCCGGCCGCGACATGCGGCGCGCACAGGCCGAAAAGATTGAGATTGCGGCACGTGAAGAAAAGACTCTGCGTGAGCTGCAAAAGGTGCAAGAAGAGCTGCAGAAGCTGAAGCCGACAATGCAGGATATTGAAGACCAGGTCGATAAGCTACAGCGCGAAAAGGCAGCGCTCAAGGAGGAGGCTGATCTCAAAGGCCAGCAGTACAGCAACGTGCAGTCGCTGGTTAGCAGCATGCGCGACGAGGCCGGCGAGCTTCGCGTGCAGCTGCGCGAGGCCCAAGGCCAGGCTGAGTCGGTGGGCGAGGAGTTGATCGAAGTGCAGCGTCTGCTTAGCGAGCGCACTAGAGAAGCCGAGACAATGCGACGCATGCTGGCCGATGTCGACGAACGCGCTGATACCAAGGTGCGCGAGATCCGTACGC
Source organism: Thielaviopsis musarum (assembly GCA_001513885.1). Classification (NCBI taxonomy): domain Eukaryota; kingdom Fungi; phylum Ascomycota; class Sordariomycetes; order Microascales; family Ceratocystidaceae; genus Thielaviopsis; species Thielaviopsis musarum. The sequence continues at coordinate 15,073 of LKBB01000220.1, forward strand.
GTCTCGAGGCGGTACAGGAAGAGCGCGATCGCATCGAGGACGAGTCTAGTGCTCTGGCGCGCCGCAAGACGCGCGAGACCGAGGAACTCAAGCAGAAGCTGCGCGATATGGAGCGCGACGTCAAGCGTCTGACGAGCGAAAAGGAGGAGCTGGAGCAGCACGAGGCCGAGTGGCGCCGGCGTCGCGACGAGCTAGAAGGCGCCGAGTCTGGTGTGGCCAAGGACCTTGCCGAGATGCGTACAGCGGTGACTGATTTGCGTACAGCGCTGGATTCGTCGGAGAAGCAGCTGCGCGAAGCCGAGACGCAAAAGACGGATCTGCGCAAGTTGCTGGACGAGGCCAAGCAGCGTTATGACCGGACAATGCGTGACTTGAAGGCTGCGCAGTTGCGGCTGCAGGCGTCGACGGTGCATCGGGCGTCGATTGATTCAACCGCTTCAAGCAGCACAGCGGCCACGGCTAGTGGTGGCGCCGCGGATACCATGTACATCAAGGTGGTTATGCTGCAGTTCCTGGAGACCAAGGAAGCGCGGCTGCGGATGCAGTTGGTGCCCGTGTTGAAGAAGTTGCTGCAGCTAGATAAGTAAGTCTTATATCTCGGGATGTACACTAGTGAACGACAAAGCTAACAGAAAGAACTACAGGGCCGACGAGAAGAAGTGGGAGGCGGCCATCCAGGCCATGGGCAACCGCTGAGCTGAGAGCGGATGCTGAGGAGAGGTGGTTATCTGGGTAATGTGATGATATACATGTTGAATGAGCTCTAGACTTTAGCCGTGGAACTTGTACTTGTATCTTTGTTTTGTATATCTAATATACTCATTCCTATGGTTCTCATCTTTACTCCTGTATAGACTAAATCAAGCCCAAAGACCCCCACTTATTTCCTGGTAGTTTTATGTAGAACAAGGCAAAAGTATCAACACCCATTGGAATCTTGATGCCTGCAATATTAGGTGTATATTTCGCTACGCGTTGCTGCTGTTCTCCCTGTTTTCGTTTTCTTCCATGATGAACCATTTACGACAAAAAAGGGTTTTTTTTAAAAAAAAAAAAACGGCCCGGCCCGCAGGATAAAGAAAGGAACATAGATTAAAAAAAAAAAAAAGGGACCCGCTTCTATTGTTGCGTTTCATTTATCCAAAGAAGGTTGAAGGCAAAAGAAAAAGAAGTGAAGGAAAAAAAGACCAGATCGATATGTGGGGCAAGATGGGGAAAGGAGGAGAGGGATCCACAATATCGCGATTCGTAGCTTTAGCCACATCGTTTTTTTTTCTTTTTTTTTTTTTTTTTTGAATATATTGTCACAGGTGAAAATATTCAATATAATCAAGCTCATGAGCTATTGGCAGTGTCCCATATGAAGTGAAGAAAAGAGGGAGAAGAAAAAAAAACATAGAGAAGAAAAGGAGCAATAAAGGCCTCGTGCCTTCCTGATCAGCCCTCCCACATCGGCTCCTTCCAATCTGACCGACGAGCCGAGATGGAGCGGCCCCACAATCAACGACAAGCCTGGTTTATACGCACATATTTTGATTTTACTTTGAGACTAATTTGGAAATGGCATTTAAACACGATAAAACAAAAGAAATTGTTATCAGACTAGAATAAACCATATATAAAACGAACAAAAAAAAGCAAAGTACAATGCTGGGCTAGCCTGACATCAATAGGTGCACCTTAAAAGCTTGCTGTACTGATAGTAGCCTAAGGCTAAGAAGCGGCATATAAAACATATAAAAACAGCAAAAGCAAGCAAAAAAAAAAACAGTTAAAGCTCAAACAGAAAATGAAAGATATGGAAAATACCATACGAATGTAGGAGTAAAAAACAAAGAAAAGTAAACCACTGCACACTAGAGGGCTTAAGGACTGGCGCCGGGGGATAATAACATGCGAGTAACGAATAAAAAAAGGAAAGCAAAACGAAATCAGACAGACGGTAGAGTGAAAGCTCATAGTCTTAACTATAAATCTGATATAAACAAAAATGCAGTAAGAAATGGAACGAGAAAAAAAAAGAGAAGCTAAAGAACAGAAAAAAGAAATCAACAAAGAGGGATTAGAAAACAAAATGAAATCTGGGGAATCATGACTGGAACAAATGCTCGTCCAAGGCAATGGAGAGTGCTGGGATATGGGCCGTGTGAACGAAGCGGGGGTATAACAATGGATGATAGATGAATGAAAAACAAAAAAAAGGCAGGACATGTATGTGTATAAGATGGCATGAGATGGAAATGCAGCGGGGTTCAAAAATAACAAAAAAAAAGATCCAAAAAAGGAATGAAGGAAGAAACAAATCAAGAAATAAAAGAGCAGAGACAGAAGAAGGAGCAGAAAGAAGAAAGACCAAAGAACTAGGCCGTCTTCTGAACCGCACTCAGGTCAACGCGGTTCTTGAACTGCTCAACCCACGACTCGTCGAGCCAGCCAATTTCCTGGTAGGCCACGTAAAGGCGTGACGCCTTGTTGACGTCAATGTGGCAGGCCGTCTGGGCATCCGTCTTGCGGAACATCTTGCCGCGCTCCAGACAGTCCAGCCGCGACAAAAACAGGCGGCGCTTGCTCGTCAGGTACGTGGCACAGTCAAGGCGCAGCGTCGATGCCAGAACACGCTCCTGCTGGTGCAAAAAACCAAGGTAGCAATCATCCGACAGATCAATGGGGTTTCCCTTCCAGTCCGTCTTGAGGGCTCCGGCCGGAATCTGGTCCAGCGTAGTAAGCGGAGGGCAAATGTCAGGGAGCTTGTCAAAGTCCTTGTCCTCACGGCTGGCCACGGCTCCACGACGACCTGACTCGCGCGGGTAGTTGTCAATAGGAAACACGCCCGATCCAGCAACGCCGCGAGTGGCACCCGAAGTCATAGCGCGACGCGAACGGGGAGAAACCGTAACCATCGAATCAGCAGCAGGGACGGTAGAAACGACAGTAGGAGCAGGAGCCTGGGCAGCAATTGGAGTCAAAGCAGGAACAGGCTTCTGGGTAGAAGTAGTGAGAATAATGCGACGGCCCGACTTGGAAGTAGAGGCCGACGATGTATCAAGGATCATAGGCTCAGCAGAAGCAGCAATAGCCACGGCATAGGCAGCAGCAGAAGCCGCGGGTGAAACGACGGTAGTGGTAGAGGCAGTAGTCATAGTGGGCGTGGTAGCCAGACCAACCGAAGCAGCGCGGGCAGAGGAGCGTGTGCCAATGGGCGGCGGCAGCGGCTTTTGCACCTTCTTGACGCGGGCCTGACGGGGAGTCTGCGACTTTGAGCCCGAGCGCGAGTCCGACTTCTTCTTCCGCTGGGAGGTCTGGTTGGTCTTGGGACGGTTGGAACGCAGATATTTGCCCCGGGCCTCGAGGTATTTGAAATGATCGGCCTTGCACATGGCGACGTAGCCCTGATCATTATTGCCGCCCCCAAAGAAACCAAAGCTAGAGCTCTTGAAGGTGATGAGGGGCGCTTTGCGACCAGCAGCAACCTCGGCAGCATCCATCTCGGTCTGGGTGCGGTAGATAGGCTTGGCCTCGAGCGACTGTCCAAAAGCAGGAGGTGGAGCCAGAGCCAAAACGGCAGTGATAGAGACATCCCTGCAGTCGGTCATGTGGATTTCTGGGATATTGTCCGCCTCGGTAGTGGCAAACAATGGATCCTGACCGACATCTTCGGCGGAAACGCCAAGCAGCGTCTCAGCGGGTGAAGGCGGGTAAGGGTTGCTAGTGGGGGGCTGGCTGTAGATGTTCATGCTCATGGTGGGCATGGGCGGAACGCTAATATTGTTCAGGCCTGACTGGGCAACGGGATGCGAATGGACAAGCGGCGGCGAGACCAGAGATGCAGCAGGTGAAGCCTTGGAGGCGCGTGTCTCCGAAACAGGCTGCGAAACAGTGCCAGAGCTAAACGGCTGCGAAACATCCAGATGCGAAATGGGGCCAGTGGCCGAGTGGCGGAGCGAAGAAGTAGCGGTCGCCATTTTGACAGTCTTTGTTGTGGTTGAGTAGTATAGTAATATGTGAATCGATAAATGGAAATAGCGATAGATGGCAAAGATGACGGAGAAGCGGTCCGATCAAAAGGAGAAAGCGAGTGATGAGCGGTATCAGGTTATGATTATCGGTGTTAGATTAGATGTATAGAATAAATGGCGATAATCGGAACAATGGCTGTTGCAGTCACAGTCGATATAAATATTGGACCAACAATCAGTAGCAATTGAATAAAAATAAAGTCGATGACGCCCAGTATCCAGTCTTATGGCGCGGCTCTTTGGCCTCGTTCTGAGATACGGCGAAAAGATCGCCTGACGCTTGACGATAAAAAGCGACAAGAATCAAGCGAAGTCGGCCAAGAACTCAAAAGGCAAACAAACAAAGAGGAGGGGGGGATAAAGAATATGGCGACGGCACCAAAAGCGTTTGAACCTGGAAAAAAAAGGAAGAGAAAGAGAGAAAGAGAGAGCGAAAGAGAGAGAGAGAGAGAGAGAGAGAGAGAAAGAGAAATAGAGATAGAGAGAGAGAGAGAGAAAGAGAGAGAGAGAGAGAGATAGAGAAGCTGCGACAGAGCAAACAAGGTGCGTGCAATTCGAAACGGTGAGCAAAGCAAAGCAAGGCAAGACCAATGTAAATGGCGGGTAATTGCAATCAAGAAGAGATAGCACGCAAGGCAAGAGCGAAAGAAACAGAGGAAGGGTGTGAAAAATGGCAAAAAGAAAAAAAGGTAAAGAAAGAAACAGAAGAGAAAAGGAAACGGAGGAAGAAAGAAGGAAAGAAAGTAGGAGGAAGAAGATGAGGAGAGGCTCTGATTTTAATAGTTGCTGGTGTTCCAAGGCAGGCAAGTCCGTAACTTGTACTGGTGACTGAAAGCAGAAATGTAAGTATGTAGCGAGTGTTTTGGTTCACGTTCTAGTGCGGATTGATATGGTTTTTGGCTTTGGTTTTTGTTTTTTCTTTTACAGGCTTCGGGTCAGTCAGGTCAGGTCAGTTGCTAACAGTAAAGCAAAAGAAATGATGCACCGCGGCGATAAAAGAAGACCAATTGATTGATGGGAATTGATTGAACTGATAGGAATAAATGGAGCCGAACACTTGGACGGAGCAAAAGAAGCAATCCGTTTGTTTTCTGACAGGTTAAATGGAGAAAGCAGGTAATAGTAGAATATTATATAAAAATTATTGAGAGAGGAATTTTTTGTGAACTTGAAGAGATTCTTTTGAACCTGAAGAAAAGATTCTTTCGAGCTTGAGGAAGAGGGAAATTGAAACTAAGAGAGCAGGAAAAGACAAAGAAAAGAGGAAGGAAGAAAGAAAGAAAGAAAGAAAGAAAGAAGAAAAGGCTGAGGCGTGTCAGACCGACCGACTGAGTGTAAGGACAGAAGAAAAGAAGTAAAAACTGACCTAATAAGGAGATAGGGGCCTTACAGCACGGCGGGTGCTCGGTCTACAGTGGCAGATAAAGTATAATTGATACTTTTTTTACAGGGCCCAAACTGAAATAACGGCAAAAAGCCCAGCCAAGACACCACACCCACCCGTTTTCAAAACGCCGATTACACCCCATACTTTTTAAATCTTTATTTTTATTTGCGCTTGAAGTTGGAGAAGGCAGAAGCGCCTTACAAACTAAAAAACTAAAAAACTAAAAAAAAAAAAAAACCTCAATCGAGTAAAGCTATTTGAACGCACCAGATTTTGCCCCAGACATAAAGCAAAGCGGGTGAGTTAAAAAGCTAAAATAAAAAGGCCTACTTTACAGAGGCGAAACACAAAACAGAGTCAAAATAAACTGAAAAAAAAAAGCGAGCTAAGCAAAGTTAGAAAGCCTGCGAGCGAGCTCTTCACTGACAACACTATTTAATATTGACGTCACATCACGATTTGATTTGCTTTGAAAAGTCAACCAGCACAAGTTTTGTACATTTTTTTTTTCTCAGTTCACCTAATTGTGGACGTAGGCAGCATTTGACCTGTTTCACTACTCAGCTTCTAGCTTGGCCCCAAGCCAAGTCGCTCGCCTCGTCTCACATCGCATCACCTCACCTCACCTTTAACCCTAGCTGCCATCTCCTCATCTCACATGGCTCTCATTCGACTTTTTAGTTTTGATCTCTTTACGTTTATTTCTTTTTCTTCTTTCTTTGCCAAGGGAGTAAGAAGAAGAAGAAGAAGAAGAAGAAGAAAAAAAAAGGCAATTGAATCGATTGACTGACTGCTTTCTCCTCCTTAGCCCCCTCCAGCCCCCTGTAAGTGCCTTCTGTAAGTAATACCAAGGCAGAACAGAACAGCCCTGTTTTTGCCTTTTTCCTTGAATGCAGTTGCTGTGACTCTTTTTTTTTTTTACCATTGAAGCCAACCTGCGCATTATGAAGCATTATGACTCTTACACTAAACCGAAAAGGAAGGGAAAAGAAAAAAAATGAAAATGAAAGCAGAGAAGACAGGCGCGTGCGTTCGTTCGTTCATGTTTTACGGCAATATAGAGTGGTTAAGTTCTGGATTCAATCACACATGCCGTTCTTCTACAAGTATGTCACTCAACAGGTCTAAACCAATTCATATCCATCCATCCACCATTCATTCATTCATTCATTCAAAGTGCCCTGCCGCACTGCCATTGTTTTTGTTTCTCAGGTCCAGCACAAGCCATTGGTCACATATTAAGTAAGTCGCCACTCCGTTTATTTACCTGTATCTTTATTTTTCAATGTTTGTTTTGTTTTTGTCTGTGCTTTATTGTTGTTTTTGTATTGTTGCCTTGTCTGTGCTTTGTTGTTGTTGAAGATAAGGTGGCGGGCGATTTTGGTAAAGAGCTGCCAAATAAAAATAAGGAAAAACTGTAACAAAAAAAAAAAAAAAGAAAAGGGCGGCTGAGTGAGTTACCGGTTGTTCATTCCCTTTCTCATTTTCATTTCCACCTTTGTTTGTATTCGCTTTTCCAGCTCTTGCAATCGATGCTTTATTTTATGCCTACTATCAAACCAGTGATTGAGCTTGTGCTGTTATTTTTACCAGCCTTGCTTTGGCTTCTTGTTTTGAGAGAAGAGGAGTGGAGTCAAAATGGAGGGCATCCATCTTTAGACACACTCCACATATTATTCTTAATCGCACACCTAGCTCACGTTATCTTTGTTAAAGAAAGGGCCGCTCAATCTATCTAGCTTGCATAAAAATAGCATAAAAGCGCCCTTGCTTCTCAAAGGTAGTGCTCCTTTCCTTCTCGCAATGAAAAAAAGGTTGTTACCCCCCCCTCCCCTCACTTAGCTTAGTCTACCGGTAGTGAATCTCTATTAATTTGAGGAAGTTGCGTTGCAGCGCAGGGAAGGTAAAGCGGCAAGTCTCTTTGCCAGTAAATTTAACGGCTTGGCTTGCTAAACCTTTTTTTTCTTCAGGCCGCCTGCTAAAGCTTTGGAATCAATTAGTTCTTCGTTCATGTGACTAACAAGAACACTTGCTTAGGACAGACCGAGCAATACTAAATCCTTTCTTTGCTGGGAACAATTGCTCCAATTGATGAACAACTTTAGCTGCTGTGATTTGTGCTACGAGTTCCTGTCCATTTTTCTGCTATCTGCTTGCGAAAGGCGAGAAAAAAAAAGAAAAAAAAAGAAAAAAAAGAAAAAAAAGAAAAAAAAGAAAAAAAAGAAAAAAAAAAGAAAAAAAAGAAAAAAAAAAAACTGGCAAGGCCTTCCCTTGTGCCCTCTTTCGGCCTTTCCCTTTTTCTTTCTTTGGCTGCTTTGCTTCTCGCAGCTTTGCATCTGCTTCTTTCCAGTCATTTGGTGCCAGGCGAGATTGAGTTGGCAAGTGCCAGCGCTCAATATAAGAACCAGGGCCCATCAGCTCAAAAGGAAGAATGAAAAATGATGGGGAGGGGAGACGGGGAGGGGAGTAACCAAAAAAGAAGGGGCATATTGTTCGACTCAATTGAATTAGAATTCCATTGCCTCAAGACGATCCCAGGCGAACAAGGGCTTGATAGCAGCAGGCGGGTGTACTTGTAAGTATTGTGCCCTATCTACTACTGGTGCTTGGAGCCAGCTGAGTATCTTTATCTCTTGCTGCTTGTGTTGATATATACCCGGAGGCGACAAGGCCCTTGCGAGGCGACCCAGTCAAACGGCCCAGGAGACGGCAAAAGAAGCAGGGAAAACAGACAACGAAACTAAAGAAATCCGAAAGAAACAAAAAAGAAGAAATCCGAAAGAAACAAAAAAGAAGAAATCCGAAAGAAACAAAAAAGAAGAAATCCGAAAGAAACGAAAAAGAAACAAAAAAGAAGAAATCCGAAAGAAACGAAAAAGATCACGACAAGCCAGCTCCGCAAGTGTGTGACTTCTTTCTCTCATTCTCTCTGGCTTCCCTTTCTATTGTACGCTGCTGTTTGTAGGCTTTGATTTTTATTTTTAATATCTTTGTTGCTGCTTAAAACTGGACGCAAGTTAGTTAGCTTGGGGCAAGCAATACCCCAAGAATACGGAGCAAGCAAGCAAGCGGCTTCGCTTCTTTCCTTTTCCTTCCCTTGCCTTTTTCCTTTTTTTTTTATTTTTATTTTTTTTATACACCTGGTACTATATTCTCTTTGCAGTGCAGTGCCTTGTTTGTCTTCTTCCCTTGCCCTGCTGCGTTCTTCTTGTCCCTTTGTTAGCTCGACCCCTTCTTTATCCCTTTTCTGTCTTGTTGCCCTGGCTGTCTTTGCTGTTTGCCGCTTAAGTTCGCGGCAGACAATAAAGTTCGAGTCCATCAGTGGAATGGCCAGTAGATTACTTGTACCAAGTACTGTACATACGAGTCGGAGATTTGGACACCGACGAGACGAGGAAATGTAAGCGAGCAGTGGCAGTGAGTGCATAGGCAAGCAAGAATAACAAGCACAGCGCAGTGCAGAATGGGACCACTAAGGAAAAGGCAAGGCGAAAAACTCTTATCAGCTTGATTGATTTGTACTTACTTAGTACTTGCGCTCAACTCACAGTTGCATGTTTATTGGTCTGTATTATTTCGTACTTTGCTCTGTTTTGCTTGGTAATCGATCAATTGAAAGCGCTGCACTCCAGCGCTCAGCCTTGCGATAACGGAGCAGCGAGAAACCGCCAATTGGCCGGGCAATTGCTTTTTTTTTTTTTTTTTTTTTTTTTTTTTTTTGCTTTGTTTTGTTTTGTTTCGTTGTTTTCTTGTTCACGGGGTTTTTTTTTTTTTTGGTTTATTGTGCTGCTATGTCTATTCCTTCCTTGTGTGATCATGCCTGCCAATTGCCACTGAATTGCGGTCAGGTCAGGTCAACTGAGGTCAGGTCAGGTCAGGTCAGGTCAGTTCGATAAGTTTTATCCTAGGAAAGCAGAAGAAGGGACAGGCCTCTGCAAGAGGTGGAATAAAATGGGTAGTATTAAAGAGAGAAAGAGAGGTTAAATCACATGGACGACGCTTCTCAATCTCAACAACTTTGTTACTTCTTCTCCTCCGGCTCCAACGACGGAGATAGACGGCCATTAAACCAGCAATTGAACCCGTATTGATTTGATTGGTTTGGAGAAGCCAGCGCTCTCCAGGTGACCTTTCTTTTTAGCCAGCACGGCAGCAACAACCACGAACTACAAACTACGAAAAAAAAAAAAAAGGAAAGAAAAAAGAAGAAAATAAATGGCTAAAAAGGTCGGGTTGGTTATCGATGAGAGTACAATTGAATAGCTGTGGCACACAATAACATATAGTGTATACTACTACCTACCTACATATACATGCATCGATCTGTAGCTTGACGAAAAGGAAAGATGTTGTACCTGCCAGCTCAGGAAGCCACAGATGTCGATGCATGTTGTGTTTTGTGGTTCTTAACTTTGCTCCTTGTGTTGGCCTTTTTTTTCTTCTTTATTTTTCTCTTTTCTTTTATTTTTTTTATTTTCTTTTATTTTATTTTATTTTTATTTTATTTTCTTTTTTTTCTTCTTTTTTATTACAAGCTTTTGTGCAAACGATGCATAAAGCCAGCTACAAGAGACTCAGTATGCGTCTTTTGGTAGAAAGTTCGCCTTTTATCGCTCTCTTCTTCTCATTCTCCCTTTACTGCCTATTTTCCTTTTTTCTTTTCTTACAGTTTTGTTTCGTTGTTGGTCTGTGCAGCTGCAAGATTCACGCAAGGCAAAAGGCGGGCTCAACTGGAGTCGAAGTAGCAAAAACAGGGCAAAAAAAGAAAAGAAAGAAAAGAAAAGAAAAGAAAAAAAAAAAAAAGAGGCCTCTCATGCATCTGCTTGTTTGCATGCAAACAGGCAAGTGACATATGCTAAAGAGATCAAGGTGAGTCGTCAAAGTACCAGCCATGTATTTCCGCAGGTGCGGGAGCAGCAAACGGTACCTCGTCGCTACAACCACGTTCACGCATGCGATGACGTCCCGTGCAATTCATTCATCTTCTTTTTCTTTTTTAACGCACATTCCAAGCTCAAGCTCCGATATCTGAGGTTATCTTTTTCTCTCAATCGCTTGTTCCCAATGCAAACCCTAAAAGAAACAAATAAGCCAATGGATTGCTACTCTCGGCGGTGCTTTGTTGCTTTTTCGTGTCCATCGGCCCGCATCGCATGGCTCTACACAAAAAAAAAGAATAAAAATAAGACCATTTTCCACTTTATAGTAACCGAGATCTAAGCTTTGACTTATAGACAGGCCATACTGGATGAAGAAGGCTTCCCACTTACTTACTTACAAAGCAAGTGGAGACAATTGCCTTAGCGGAGCAAGTAAAGGCAATTGCCTTAACAGAGCAAGTAGAAACAATTGCCTTAACAGAGCAAGTAAAGACAATTGCCTTAACAGAGCAAGTAGAAACAATTGCCTTAACAGAGCAAGTAGAGACAATTACCTTAACAGAGCAAGTAGAGACAATTACCTTAACAGAGCAAGTAGAGACAATTACCTTAACAGAGCAAAGTTGAGTTGGTTGAAGGGAAATCTCCATCCACTGTTACCCACCTGTAAGCTAGGCAACTAACTGCCTTGCTTCTTTTTCTTACCTTGGTAAACAGGCAACTGCCTTGCTTCTTTTTCTTCATTGGCAAAACAGGGTCGACAGAAAAAGACAAGAGACCAAACAGAAAAAAAAAAAAAAGAAGTGGGTAGTTGCCCTGCAAAGTTGTAAGTCGACGAGACGTAGGGCCGAAGAGGACGAGATGGGCCGATTTGACAATTTGCTTGTTTTCTTCCTGTTCTTCGGAGGTTGTCTCGCCACTCTAGTTTCTACAAATGTTTGTTGTTGTTACAGGATATAGTACGCAGTACAGTTTATTGTCAACTAGACTTACTGCGCAGTAGAACAAGGCATACAAATACAAAAAAAAAAAAAAAGACAAAATAAATCGCCACTGTATGGCTCCAGATTCCCGACGGCACGGCTGACTGCTAATACAGTAGAGTATTAGATATGACTGGCTGGCTGGCTGGATCTACAGAGTAAATGTTTGGATAGCAGCACTCCTCTGTACCTGCTCCACATTGCCTGGACACGGAAAAACTCGAGGCGACTTGAGAAGCTGCTAGCTTGGCACACGAAGTAGCACTACGTTAACATTTATAATTACATAGTATTTAAGTAATCACTCACTTACTTAAGTATATAGCCAAGTCCTTCATGCACTGGACTTTGTGTGCCTGCATTTACAGTATACACCGGTCCACAGTAGGGGGTTTCTTTTTTTTTTCACTCGTCATTGTGCGAATCTAGCATGATGTTGCTTATTTGTTTCTGGCTACTCGTGGCGCATGGCGTAGATACAGTGGCTACAAGGAGGTAAGAAAAGAGGGGTAACCGTAATCTTGTCACTTATTTGCTCTCTTGCCGTTTTTGCTGCCCTTTGTTATCGAGCGAGCGAGCAGAGCTGAGTTCACCGTACTGTGTAGGATGTGGTACCACAGCTACACTGTACTGTATTATTGAGCCCGCCAATCTCCGTCGCTAAACGCTGCTAAAGGGACGGAAAAATGATAGCTTAACACGTCAAAGGACTTGCCATGTGATAAAAGACCCTGCGTTTCTTAGTTTGGAGCTTTTCATGAGGAGACAAGTCTATCAAAGTGGCGACTTCTCTATGCTCTAGGCACGCTCACCGAAAACTCAGCATCTGTATGCTTCAAATATCCAAGCAACAATGTGATTTTTTCGGCTGGTTTGGCGGTCTTTTCACATCTCACATGAATAAAGACATTGTTTCAGAAGCTATGAAGTCAATTAAACAACAACACAGACCTGTAAAGGGCGGCAAAGCGCTACGTCAATTTGTTATTTGCAGAAACAAATAGTACTAGTAATTCGGCTACAAGTCGGCCAGAGCCCGTCCGTGCTGAGCAATGGTAGCTACAAGGCTGTTTTTATTCTGAATCAATATTTTCTTTCTTTTTATTTCTTTTTATTTCTTTTTTCTTTCTTTTTATTTCTTTTTTCTCTCTTTAGTGTCCCGGTCTGTTGCAGAGAAGGCATAGGAAGAACAGAGAATCTATTTCCCAAGCACGTATCAAAAGAACTCGGAGCCTGTTAAAGAATGTTACCCACAACTTCCAACTTATCGGGCCTTGTTCCTAAAACCCTTGTCCTATTTGTTAAGCTCTGCTAGAAAATAAAATAATCAAGTCTACAAAGTACTCGAGTATACAAAATTCGACGACGGCCAGCAGAAAAAATGCGTGATGTACGCACGACTTCTGGCAATGACCTGATGATTGTTATTCATTCCAGCAAAAGAGAAAAAGAAATAGCGTAATGTCCGGTAGGTTGTGCAAACCCTTATTTTTTTTTCTTTTTCTTTTTTTTCTTTTGCTTTTCTTTTCTCTTTTTTGCTTTTTTGCTTTTTTGCTTTTTTTTTTTCTCTTTTTTTTCTCTTTTTTGCTTTTTTCTCTTTTTTGCTTTTTTTTCTTTTGCTTTTTTTTCTTTTGCTTTTTTTTCTTTTGCTTTTTTTTCTTTTGCTTTTAGCCAAGCCGAATGTATTTTAAGCAGAAAAAGGTCAGACTTTAGCAGTGCAAAAACCGGCTATTTTCAAATTTGCATTTCCGTCTGCTTAGAGTAACTGCGCATTACAGAAACGCTCGCTCGCACTTTCCTCTTGGAAAACAAGAAATCGTAGCCGCCTTTGTTCCTTTTTTATACATGTATTCTTTTTCTTTTTTTTCCCTTTTTCTTCTTTTTCTTTTTTTTTCTTAATTATTTCTTTTTTTTCTTTTTTTTCCTTTTTTTTCTTTTTTTTTCTTTTTTTTTCTTAATTATTTCTCTTTTTTTCTTTTTCTTTTTTTTTCCTTAATTATTTCTCTTCTTTTCTTTCTTTTTCTTTCTTTTCTTTTCCTTTCTTTTTTTTTCTTTTTCTTTCTTTTTCTGTTATCAACACTGAGAACTGTCCAATAACCACATGCCACTCAAACAACCTGCATGCCTGACCATCTTGACTCAACTAATCAAATCCAGTGAGTACTCTTCATCAGCCACCATTGTTCTTTTCCGCTTTGTGATTGCTGTCCATTCTCGTGTCTTCTTGTCTGCTTCTGTCTCCTTGTCTCCTCGTCTCCTCGTCTCCTCGTCTCCTCGTCTCCTCGTCTGCTTCTGTCTCGTCTCCCCCGGCTTGCTCTCGACAACAAGCTGCCAGGAACTGTCCGATTGCTATTGGCTGTCTGGCTGGATGGGGTCCCTTTTGTTTTGTTTTTCTCTTGTCTTGTTTTATGGTACCAAAAAAAAAAAAGCACAGTCGCACTGCCGCTGTAAAACTTGGAAAATTTTCTGTCATAATATCCGCCATTGCTGCAACGTAATGTAATGTAATGCAATGCAATGCACTGAAGCTGGCACTTGCCTCAGCCTAACACCTCTTATCCGTCGCCCACTACACCCTCACCACTCTCTCCGCCTTGTCTTTGTCTGGGTGGTGCAGCTTGTGTTACAGAAACTAACCCTAAATTCCGGGGTTGTCGTGATAAGCTCCGACTTTTGTGCAACTTCATTTCCCACGTCATAGTTTCTGCTAAAGCTGTCACTGACCGGCAAATATAGTATGATTTGAGACTCAATACTACATACATCTTTGTTTGTCATGCATACTGCAAGCCTCCTTTTAAACGGACACCAGCGTCCATCTCCACAAAGTTACACAGGCGAACAGCCCAGTAGATTGCATATATATGAAATACCAAGAGACTGAACCATATGTTCTTAACCGGCGTATATATAAATATCGAAATCAATTTCTAAAAGTCGATCTAGAGGTGCTCTATAGCCTGTTTTTCTTTTGTCTTTATGCCGCGACTCATCAAATCCATGGGCAGTACGATACAAAATCACGGAATCCCTCATCCACAAGGTCGAAACTCCACCAGCGTGTAGTATCCTCCCATATAGACGTAGCAACCACGAATCCGGCATGTGTCCTATCATGTATAATCACAGTGAGAAAAGGAAACATCACATCTGCTGTGGTCACATGATTTCTGGAATCGAGGGGATGAGAGACAACAACATCCATGGCTGTGTGCACGCCCTGTGATCTATGGCCTTTGCCAAACGCAAGAACCACAAAATCGCCTTTGACCTTGGAGTGCAAAGGCGGAGTTTCGTGGCCAAGCTCTAATGTTGTTGATGCATGGCTCTAGTCTTCCGGCCCACGACTGACATGCTGCTTCACAAAAGTATTGTTGAAAAGGGGCCGCCACATCTGCAAGTCTTGTGCAATAGTATGTAGACGCCTGCATGTTTCGGATAACAATTTCTGGGGCAGGTTCGGGAAATGGCCGTTGACTAGGTTCTTAGAACCATCTTGATTGGCCAATCTCGCACTGGATCTCAAAGACTCCAAGGCCAGCTTCTTTCGAGGGGGAGAAGAGGCACCGTTTTCTTGGTTGGTAGACATGATTGAACATAGATAGATGAAGAAAAACAGGGCGAAGAGTCTCTTTATTGAAGAGAGAAGTAATAAATTGACGTTGCCGTCTATCATTGGCTGGAGAATTCTGCTCAGTGGCAAGAGCAGGTCACTTTTCCACTTTGTGCTTTGTAATAAGCCCTAGTGTCTTGTGCCGGAAGTTGCCAAAATGTGGAAACTATATCTCCAGCCCTAATATGCACGTCATAGGGATGATTGACTCAACCCTGGCCTTTTTATTACAAAAACAAAACTTGTTCTTTTTGTTCTTTTTATTGCTCTCAACTCGCCTACTCGCCCGAAATTCCCCCCCCCCCCCCCCCCC
>LKBB01000218.1:0-43344 GCA_001513885.1 Thielaviopsis musarum
CCCCCCCCGCCACATCGCCATATCTGCCCTGTTCCCCAAACATGTCATTGCCAGATGCAAATACCCGAGCCGAGTCCCAATGACAAAAACGAGCCTCACTGAAAAATAATACATGCCATGGCCACGAAAGTAACGGACTCAAAAGCGCGGAAAAAGCCTCTTCTTCATATGCAGAAGCTTGTATTTGTGTATATTTCCATTCAGTCTAGAGCTCACTTTCGCCATAGCCCGCTTTTCTTAAAGCGCACCAGGGCCTTCTTTTTGATCATGTCATCGGTTCATCAGGAAGAAAAGAAAAAGAAAAATCGGGTATCGAAGATCCGGCAACGTTCGTCGGTGATTATCGCATACGCTCGAATCGCATCGGGAGGGTAGAAAAGGAAACAAGGACAGTCATCGGCGACAAAGATGGTAGAAAAAGGGTCGGAGGAAATCCAGATGGGGGGGCCACACTGGCTAGCTAGCTAGCGCGCGCCGCTTAGTGCTTGGTCTCGGTCTTCTCGGTCTCGGCCAGGAACTTGGTGATGAAGTCGGCCTCGTCGGAGCTGGCGGCGTTGATGGGGGGAGCCACGCCGGGAGCGGGGGCCTTCTTGCCGCCGGTGGCCATGGTGATGCCACCGAACAGCGAGCCAATGACAGCCAGGGTCAGCTACGTGTGAGGAAAAAAAAACAGGTTAGCAGGGGAACGTCCCGGAAGAAAAAAAAAAAGGCCAATTGAGCGCGGGGCGAGGGACCAATTGATTGGCCATGAGCTGTGCGGGCTGGGGCGCAAATGCGATGGGTCGCGATCAATTGGAATCGCTACTCTGGAGCCCAGGATCGCAGAAAGACCAAGTCGCAGTTCAAACGCACACCCCATCCACCATAAAGAGAAGGAAAAAAAAAAAAAAACTCACGTAGTGCGAGCCGACCTGGCGGCCAAAGATGGAGTAGTAGGCGACCATTGTGAAATGAAGGGGTTTGACGAGAAAAAAAAAGGTTGAAGGAAAAAAGAAAGGGTCACAAAAAAAAGGAAAAAAGTCGTGATGCAAAGCTTCAATTCGTCGTCTTGATCGAAAGAGGCAAAGGATGGGAGTGGCTGCTTCGGAGGGCGACAAGCTCCGGGCCATTACGGACCGCCACTTTCTTGCGCAAAAAAGGTGCTACGAGGCCTGGATTGTCAGGCGGAAAGGTGTGGCGACTTCCAGGGTGTGGCGCAAGGTGGATATAATTAGGGTTAAAGCTACTGGGAGCTTATTTAAAAACGTATGGAGTACTGAGTACTACGTAGGCACACAGAATGCGAGAAGCAACAAGTGAAGAAAAATTGGCCATTAGAAATTTCAATTAAAAGTGGCAAATATGCCGGTTCTCATTAAATCCTGGACAATTCATCAATTGCCATCCGGTATGTAAAAACATGAATAACCCACACTCATAAGCCGCCGTTCTGTGTTACCAGCAGCTTCCCTCCAGATTCGACACCGCCTACGCCGCCACAACGGACATGTAGTCGTAAATTGGGATATCCAGCTCCATCGTGGCATCGTCGCTTGCACCGGGACACGACGTGAGGAAGACGGTGCCCACGCCCGTATCGGGATTTATCGCCATCAAGTCCGCCCGGCCATCGCCCGCCTGGTTGGTAAACACCTCGTTGGCGCCCTTTGTGCCGCCGTACCACGCGGGCTTCGGCTCTGCCCAGGACACCGCGCTGCCCGAGTTGTTGGCGTGCGCTACATCGTCGAGCACACCGAGGTTCAGCCACAGGTTGGCGTTGCCAGTGAATTTGTCGGCCCAGTAGAGGTCGGCGCGGCCGTCGCCGTTGGCATCGACGAAGCGGAAGTTGGCGCGGTCCAGGTTCAGGTTCTTGACAACTTGGCCGATGCTCTTCAGGCCGTCTTTGCGGTTGAGCCAGGCCGTGGTGTGGCCGGTGCTAGCCATGCACAGAATATCAGCGCGGCCGTCGCCACTATTGTTGCGTTAGCTTGAGATGCAGCCCGTAATGAGATGAGAGGAAAATTAACTTACTCAATGTCGGCAATGTGGTTGCCATTGTCAAAGTATCCCACGCCCCATCCCTCGGTACACGCCGTCTGGCTCGTTTCGATTATCTCCCACTTAAAGTCCTCGTCGGCTGTCGTCTCGGAGTGCTTGTTGAGCCAAATCTTCAGCCGTCCCGTGGTCTTGTTGACTGCAATGATATCGGCATAGCCATCGCCATCCCAATCGGCAAGATGCAGCGCCCGACGATCGGTCGTCGTGTTGAGGATGGAAATAGGCGCTATATACGCCTTGTCCTTGAACAGATTGACCTTGCCCGCTTCGTTTTGGTTGCGGCGCAGGAGAATCTCACCGGTCGGTGAAATCCACACGTAGTCGTCAATACGACGTTTGCGCATGTCGGCAAAGCGAGAGCCGTCACCAAGCTGGAACTTGCCACCCGAGCCGTTGTTCTTGTACGCCGTCACAGACAGACTGCACTCATTGTGCCTGCAATTGGCAAAGCGCACAAGTGCAATATCCGAACGCTCGGTGCCAAAGATATGGCCAAACTTGATGGTACTGGCCGAGTCGGTGGCTGTCGAGAAACTGGGGACTTTGTGGTCTTCGGGCGTCGCAAGCCACGATGGAATGAGGCCTTTCTTAGCACTGCGCTGGTTCGACCGTATCGCGATTGATCCCTGGTTGTCAATTTGGATCCAGTCGGAACGACCACTATTGCAAATTGTTAGCAACATGAATGGTGGGTCATCCGGCGACAAAACCAACTTACTCTCCGTTGATGTCGACAAACTGAATGGAACTCATGTTCTTGACGGAATTTCCAAAAACATTAGACGACTCCGACGATAGCTCCTGGAAAAACGACGGCTTCGCACCGGTTCCGGCATTTCTCCAGCAACTACCCACTCCCGATGTGCTATTAAGAAAACAGTAATCCAGGCGGCCATCACCGTCAATATCGCCAAAGCGCACGTCTTCGCGGGAGAAGTTGCGGCCGCCCTTGTGCCACACGCCGATGGACTGGAATGTAACGGGTGAGCTTCCGGTATTCGTGGCGGCTTGGCTGAGTCGGAGGAAAAAAAAAGGGCAATATGAGTCAGCAATGGGAATATAGTGATGGAGGGTTGCGTGTAGCAAATATCAGATTTGCACAACATAAACTTACACCGAGCCGTTTTTGGCGACACACAGAAAATCCGCAAGGCCGTCATTGTTCTGCATCGGAATGTGTTAGTTTATCAGACGCCAAGACATTTGTGGCTTTGTTAATTTCCAACGACTTACAACGTCGCCAAAGAAAATGCCTATAATAAAAGTTAACACTGTGCCTCTCTCGATTATGTGTATTTACAGCATTGGTGATTTTTTTAATGCAACTGACGCACCTTCTTTGTCGCACTCAAAGGGCAGCTTTTCGAGAGGCTTGGCGGTTCCAAATTTTCCAGAGCCCTTATTTTCAAGCAGCGATACTTTGTTGTTGCTCAAAACAATCACCACGTCGTCTAGTCTGATAGAAGAGCTGCGGTTGACGAGCGGCGCAAATAAGATATTGCTGTTAGCTAACACCTTTGCATGCACCTTGACTGCAGCGTGATCAAACTTGGGCTTGAACGGTCCATCGCCCGAAATTCCACTGGCAGTGGCATTAATCATGACGGAACCCGAGCGATCGTCGGCTTTGGCCGTGCCAGCGTGGGGCGCACAAGTCTTGTTCGCCGGGCCATCAGGGTAGATCACGTCCTCCTTGGGCGGCTTGATCAAGCCGAGACACTGCGCCTCGTTGATGGCCGAGTACCACACGCCGGCCATCTTCTTGAAGCCAGCAGGCACGGGGTGCGTGCCGTCCCAGATATCTGAGGGGAGGATGGTCTTGCCATTGTCCATCTCGGCCATGAGGAAGGGCTTGCCTTCAGCCGCAAGCCTTTTGCCCAAAGCGCGATATCCGGTGTTGATGGTGGCCGTCTTACCACCGTCCTGCTTGGGCAAAAGGGTTGACAGGATAATCACCGTGTCAGGAACCATCTTCCACAGATCGCGCAGCATGGTTTCCATGCGTTCGGGCGCCTTGTCGTAGGGCATGCTGGGACTGGAAAAGACGGCGTCGTTGGTGCCAACATTGACGAGAATGACATTGGGCTTGTAGAGCGGAACGGTGGACTTGGCACGAGCGTGAACCATGTTAACTTTCCAGCCGGGATGACCTTCGTTGTCCTGTAAACAATGTTAGAGTTATTTTCCTGTTCCAGTAAGTCGGTAAGTGGAGGCTGCAACCTACCGAATCCGACATGTCTCCCCAGTTGCGCATCGAGCCCACCATATTCACATCCCACCCAGCATTCCGGAGCGTGTCACGCAGATACTTGCGGTATCCATTATGATGCGGGTCTGACTTGTGAGCCGGTTGGCCTTTTGTGATGGAGGCACCGAGGGGCATGATGCGCAGATAGAAATTCGAAGGGCGTGCACATGAGGGAACAACAATGGCTTTGCTCTTAATGAACCGGTTTGAATAATGGGCATTAAATATGCGAGCAGCCGAGGCCAAGATCAGAAAGGCCACAAGCACGCTGGCAACAACAAAAACCCGAAAGACTGGAGAGTTGCCGGCGGCGTGATGGCCGACAAAGAGTGCCTGGCGCATTTTCTTGGAGAGCTGCATGGCAAAGGAGAAGCAGCAAAAGATGTACTTAATTGATGGAAATTAATTTGGGGGGGCAAGGCAGTGGAAGCCCGCCTTTGATATTATGGACATATGTATTGGTGAGGAAATAAAGAAGATGAAGCAGAAGAAGAAACAAATACAAATGTAGAATAAAGCACCGGGCAGGGAGACACTTGTTATAAGAGAAGATGGGATGGATGGCAGGGATAATACGCAGTTAGAGAGACCAGCCGCGGAGCATTTAATACACACGCATTATACTAGAAACAGATGTAAGCCAAAGCAAGCAGGCAAAGTAAGTACACAGTACCGGTAAAAGTAGATAGACAAATAGAGAAAAGATAAATGTACGGGGCATTTGAAGCTGTAGGAGAGAAAAAGAGAAAGGAAGGAAGAAAATACGCAAAATGGAATGTATGTATTGTGATAATGCGGATGCGACAGAAGTCTGTTTTTTATTTCCCTTTTTCTCTTCTCCTTCTTTCCCCCCGTTTTCTCGCCTGTTGTGTCTGTTCCCGGCCGGGCTTGCGCTACTGCTATTCCTTCCTGTATATCCACTGTTTTCCACTGAACGCTGCTTGATTACAGTGGCCAACTTGGGCCGTCTACAGGTTGGTTTGTTGGCATGTTTTCTTTCTTTGGTAGGTAATATACTGAGATGCGGGTGGTTGCATATAGAATATCATGAAGTTTTTTTTTTTTTTTCTCATGCCTCATTCTTCCATATTTTCATGGTGGTCCATCCATGTCTCTTGTCTGGCGGCACTACTAGTCCTTGAGAAACAGGCTTAGCTCAGTCTGTCTGTCCGGCCATCTTTAGAAATATTAGTCCCTTTTTTGGCCTCCAGAGGTACCCTTGGGCCGCCCACGTTGGGCAATAAAATAAATAGATAAAATCCGCCTAGACTGTCGGCTATCGACCAGCAAGGATATAGAACTAAGCCCTCTGCAGAATAAATCTTTAGGCAATGGAGACTTTCTTTTCACCGTAGTTATGCTCGTGTTTATCAGAAGGGCAACGATCTCCTGTGGCCATCTTTAGGGCAAACTCACCGCTGATTGAGGCTCTGACTGATGCACCGTTAGTTCTGACTGTCCCCAGCTAGTGCTTTCAGGTACTAACCATTTTCTTACCCCGAATAAGCAGCGATTTATTCATTTGCTGCTGCCTCCAAGGTCGCCCCTGAACCCACCAATAGCCTGCTTTTGTCTTGATAAGGTTTTAGGTTTTCTTGGCTGGGCTGACCATTTGTTTGCTTGCTCTTATGCTAGTACTTTTAAACGCAGGTAGCATTCTACAGAGTATTATAGTGCTTGTTCTCTGTATTTTCGCCTTTTCATTGCCCCAAATGTATGGGAGTAAAGTAGGATTTTCCACGTTCCTATACCGGTATCATTGTTCGACGAGCAAGGGCGCCCAGACCTTCTCTTCACCTCGTATTCAACAATTTACCCTCATGCTAATTTTCACCAATGGTATATCCATTAACTTCACTGCCCCCCTCTCGAAATTCCGTTTCCTTCTGGAAGCAGATCAATTAAACAAATAAATAAGCTTTTTAGTGCGTTCCACCAAGAAAATAACTGGTACAATGTCCCGCCACATGAGTGCCACGGCCTTCTTCATTCTCAATGCTTAGGGCTACTAGCCTGCTATGGTCGGTCATTGTGTGTTTTATTACATTTCAACGGATTCACATTCTAAGCAAACACTACAGCCTAAAACAGCATGTTAAGTTGCTATGATGCTTCGGCTTTCGTCCACATTTTCATCGTGAGTCCTTTTTTTTTTCCCTTATCCGCTCACTTGAAACTTTTGCGTAGTCTTGGCTTTCTGCATTATTATTTTTTTCTCTCTAAAAACAAAAAAGTGGTCGTAGCGTGGGACCACATCTCAAAATATAACTCAAAGTATGCGTCTAACTAAACAACGCCAAGATCGCAAACCAAAAGAACCAAAAGCCTGGCAACTTTATTACTGACGCAGGGTATAATTCGCGGTAAAGCAACGCAAAAAGCAGGTAAAGAAGTGCCGGTGGCCTCCCTCGACTGTGCTATCCAGCATGCCACTGGTAAGCGACAGAAAACCGAGAGAACAAAGTCGGGATTCTGTGCTCCATGAGTCACGTGACACAGTGAGCAACTGAACTTTTGGGTCATAAAAAACAACGCCCTTCTGCTGCATTAGAGTATCACGATATGTGACAAAGGCAAAAGAAAATAGCAGATGTGGAATAACCATGTGCCAATCTTTCACGAAGTTTGGCAGCCATGTTTGCTCCCTTTGGGCCGCTGCCCCTAAATTCTTGATTGTAGCTAAAGAATGTTTCCGGTTCCATTTCGACGCAAACAGAATACCCAAGCTCTGGCCAGAAGACATTAAAGTTCAATAATGGTGTTCAAAGGGATCCGCAATGGCAATTGGTTAATGCAATCAGTAATGGCTGACTTGCCGTCGGCAGTTGTCTTTTTTCCCTTGCAAGCTCTAGCAGTTTGGCGGTCTTAAAAACCAGGAACCCGATTTCTGAATGCGGTTAGAGGCACATTTGGAGTGGAGCCTCTCTCTTTATTCCTTGTTGATTGAAACAACCCGATCTTATCTCCTTCTGAGTTTTTATTTATATTCCTCAAATCTTACATCAATCATCCCATAACCATAAATTCACCCGCTACTCATTCTATTTCCGTCCAATTAGTCTATTATTACAATGTGGTGGCCCGGAAAGAAGCAAGATAAGCCGGCTGAGCCTGCCGCCTCGGCTCCTGTTGTTCCCACTGCTGCGGCTCCTGCTGAGCCGCCGCACGATTCCAAGACTCCGCATGAGAAGCTGCCCCAGAGTCTGCAAAAGATTATCAACAACGCCGACAAGAACTCGACGTATGACGATGCTGTCAATGGCTAGTAAGTTTGGTGCTGCTGCTTCTTGGCATGTCCCGTTACGCGCTAACTTTGTTAATCCTAGCGGCCCCGACTCTACCGAGAGCAATGTCAGATACGCCGCCTACCTGTCCCGTATAAGAACGGTGGTGTCGTCGGCACACCGTTACGTGGCTTACACCAGCGATATTGGCGAATCGTTCCGCCCCGTTGTCAACCCGTCGGTTGTGCGCGCTGCCTACGGCATCTCCTGGGTCTACCTGATTGGCGACGTCAGCTACGAGGGATACAAGGCATACTGGAGCAACCAGCGCACGCTCAACCCCAGCCTGCAGCTGACGCCCAGCCAGCAAAAGTGGACGGGTCTGCTCGACCACTCGGTCAACGTTGGCAGCAAGAAGCTCGGTGCCGATGACCAGGCTGCCGCTGTTGCGCCTGGCCATGTGGCGCCGCTGGACGACTACCGCACTGTCATGGTGCAGCGTGCGCTGTTCCAGGGCCTTGCGAGTATGGGTCTGCCGGCCTTTACCATTCACAGTGTAGTCAAGTACTCGGGCAAAGCCATGAAGGATGTTAAGAACAAGACGCTGCGCACGTGGAGCCCGATTGGTCTGGGCTTAGCCGTGGTGCCGTTCCTGCCGACGCTCTTCGATGAGCCGGTTGAGAATGCGGTCGAGTGGGCTTTCCACAAGGCGTTCCTCAACTTTGGCGGTGCTTCTGCCGTCGAGGGCGCGCCGGCAACTGGTCGCGAGAAGCTGCTAAGCAAGAAGCCCAAGGAGAAGGAGCTGTAAGGCCTTATAGAACTATGTACAATACGGAGAATCCGAGACCCTGCTGAAGTGATATGGAAAATTCGAGTTCGCCGCATTCATTGCAGAACTACTCCGTAATACGGCAAATCCGAATTCGTCGCACTTTATGCATTTGTCATAATCAATAGAATTTCTTTTTCTGCAAATCCAATAGGCTCGGATTCAAGGTTGCCCCTCCTACGAACCATGACGTAAATCACACGCGTACGTAACCCTTATTTTATTAGCCCTATAGGAATGAGGTCTGCCCAGAAGTCCAATGGGCTAGGTCGCATAGAAGACGGTAACAGAGTACAAGATGCAGAGCCTTGGTAATGTCAACTATCTCTTATTACTCTATCACGACTCTATGCTGTAGCTTTGTGCTGTAGCGAATAGTGTGAATGTGTGCGTTTTATCTGGCGCCAAGACGCAACCTTGCTTGTTTCAAGGTTTTGGCTAAAGCACCAGTCAGCAGCAAAAATGACGACGACCTACGAGAACCCTCTGGACCCTCCTTAACTAACTTAAGCTTTGCTCTTTTCATGTGACAATAACAGCAGCTTTTCATGTGACAATAATACCGGCTTTTTATATGATAGCAACAGTGACGCCATCGCCCACAGCCTTGCGAATTTGTCACGATTGACTCGACTTGATTGATAATCCGACAACCCAACCTTGATTTCGCCCGATAAAAAACCAGCCAGCTTCCATCGCAATGCCGTCGCCTATTCCCTCTGGTGCTGCTACCTCGAGCACAAGCACCGACGACACTTCCTACGTCACCATGAAAGACAACAACGACGCCACGCTGATTGGCAGCCACTGCGAACACGCCTACTGCAACCAACTCGACTTCCTCCCGTTCCTCTGCCAGAGCTGCCGCCGCACCTTTTGTCTCGACCACCGCTCCGAAATCGCCCACAAATGCACCAACGAAGGCGCCTGGGCCCGGCGTAAGCGCGACGCCGACCTTGCCAAGCCCAGCATCGGCGGCGCCGTACGCGTGCGCGACAAAGTCGCCTCGGAGCGTCCCTGTGCGTCGCCAGCCTGCAAGACCGTCATCGGCACCGCGCTTATCACCGGCGTGCACTGCGACACGTGCGTGCGCGACTACTGCCTGGCGCACCGGCTCAAGGAGGACCACGACTGCAAGAACCTGGTGCCGCTGGGCGCCAGGGCCGGCATCTTCCGCCAGCAACAAGCTGCCCTGCAAAAGAAGACGGCCCTGCTGGATAAACTACGCGCGTGGGCCGGCGAAAAGACGGCGGCGGCTGGTCGCGTGCTGCCAAAAGCAAAGCCGAGCACCACGGCGCAGCGGCTGATGGCGGTGAATGCGCTCAAGAAATCAGCCAAGGGCGACGAGAAGCTGGCGGCGGACAAGCGCGTATATGTGTACGTCGAGGCGGAAGCTGCCACGACTAAATCCAAGTTCCCCAAGGGCGCCTTTTTCTACAGCAAGGACTGGGTGGTGGGCAGAGTGCTGGATGCGGCGGCAAAGAGCCTGCAGATTGAGAATGTGAATAACCAGTCGTCCAACGAGCAGGACAAGCTAAGGGTGTTTCACGTCGAGGGCGGGCGCATACTGGAGTTTAACGAAAAGGTTGGCGCGGCGTTAGTGAGCGGAAACACGCTGGTGCTGCTCCGGGGAGTTGGGCTGGCGCCGGACCTCATAGAGATTTAGAAGTCGGTGCAGGGTTAGGGTTTGCTTTCTTGGGATCTTCTCTTCATTCTTGTCTTGGCTACAGTAGGCTTATCACATCACATAGACTTAAGTATGCTTGCGCGTAATCGCTGCACAATTCTTCTGAGATTTGCTTTAATTCCTCCCTAGTATGCTTCATTCTTCAATCCAGTTGTTTCAAGTGCCGATCCGTCTCCAGCTAGGCAGCAGCTGTGATATCACGTGACTTCGCGCAAAGTCTGCCGCGTCCTTTTGGATGGTGAGCACATTTGTCGACCAACCACGCGACGCCATTTGCACCATGGTAATGAAGACTCAAAATGCCTCCTATAGTTGCCAGGAAGCGACTCCACGACCAGGATAAAGAAAAGACGCCAGGTCGCCGAAAGCCCACGCTTTATGATAGCTTGGACGCCGGGGCTTCCAATGGCGAGGCCGAGTCGCCGCTTGCTGCGCTGGCCAAGAAGAGCGGAAAGGCCGACGAAGACAGTGACTTGTCGTCGCTTTCCAACGATGACGATGACGATGCTTTTGAGGACGTGCCGCTAGCCAAGCGCGCCAAAACCGACGCTACCAACAATGACGAAGACGACTCCGATGACGACTCCGATGACGACATGGTCTTTGAAGACGTCCCGGTCCCGCTACCGGACTTTGATATGGGGCCGGCTCCGACAGGCGACTTGGAGCTGACGCTGCGCAAGGACCCGCGCATCTCGATGCTTAACTCCGAGAAAAGAGGCCCGACGAAACGAGCCCGCCGCGCACGCATCCTGACGCACTGCATGCACGTGCAGTTCCTGCTCTGGCACAACACTGTGCGCAACGCCTGGCTGTGCGACGCCGAGGTCCAGGCCATTATGATTTCGCACATTCCGCCGCGCATCTGGGACGAGATTGATCGCTGGCGTCTGGCGAGCGGGCTGGACAAGCCGCCGCAGAAACCGGGCCGGAGAACGGGCAAGGGCAAGGCCAAGATGACGCCGGCCGAAGAGGTGCTGGAACAAGTTGCGGCCGATCCGGGGCGCGATCCGCTGATTCGCCTGATGCAGACGCTGGTGGGCTGGTGGAAGCAGCGGTTCCAGATTACGCAGCCGGGCCTAAGAAAGAGGGGATACATGGAGCTAGAGAGGCTGGACAAGCTGGACAAGGGATGGGCGAGTAGCCGGACCGACTCGGCGAGGTTTGGCGAGCGCATTGAAAATCTCGAGGCGTTTAGAGAGTGTGCGCAGAAATTGGAAGGCAGCCGCGATGTGGGCGCGCAGCTTTTCACGGCGCTGATTCGTGGACTGGGCATGG
This sequence comes from Thielaviopsis musarum, assembly GCA_001513885.1. Taxonomy (NCBI): domain Eukaryota; kingdom Fungi; phylum Ascomycota; class Sordariomycetes; order Microascales; family Ceratocystidaceae; genus Thielaviopsis; species Thielaviopsis musarum. The sequence continues at coordinate 11,304 of LKBB01000218.1, forward strand.
AGGCGCGGATGGTAGCGAATCTACAGCCACTTGGATTTGGCTGGAATAAACTTGAAGAGGCCGATCCGGAGAGGGAAGAGGATACGAAGAAGGTTGCTGATGGTCCGGCAGCGGTTCAAGAGGGGGTGAAGCCGGGGGTGAAGCTGGGGCCGAAGCCGAAGCCGAAGCCAAAGACAAAGACAAAGACAAAGACAAAGACAAAAGCAAAAAAAGAACCAAAGCCGACCCAAGGAAAACGCAATCCAACGCGCCAGACCAGGGCTCAGCAGATGATCGCCGACTCAGAAGCTGAATCAGACGACAACGACGAAGATCTTGCCATGGAGGTTGACGACGAAGATCTTGCCATGGAGGTTGACGACAGCGATGACGCCTCCGTCATGGACGTTGATCTCACAGGTCCAAAGTCTCTCAAGCCCAAACAGAAATACGATGCCGACCTGGAATTCCCCATATACTGGACCGAAGTGCTCTCACCCGTCACCAAAAAATACATGCCCGTCGACGCCACCGTCAAAAAGGTCATTGGCTCGACGCGCGAGCTCATTGAGCTTCTTGAGCCGCGCGGCAGCAAAGCCGACAAGGCGCGCCAGGTCATGGCCTATGTGATTGGCCACTCGGCCGACGGCACAGCCAAGGACGTCACGGTGCGGTATTTGCGCAAGCGGATGTTTCCCGGGCGCACCAAGGGCTTCCGCATGGCCATTGAAAAGATTGCCATCCGCAGCCGCCACGGCAAGATTAAGCGCTACGACCACTTTGACTGGCTCGCCAAGGTCATGGCGTGTTTTGCGCGCGGCACCGATAGCGGCCGCTGGGCAATTACCGAAGCCGACTTGCTGGAAGACGCAGAGGACTTGACGCCGGCGGTGCCCGAGAAGAAGGAGGTCAAGGAGGGCGACGAGACGCTGGCGTATTTCAAGGCGTCAACCGAGCTAGTCTTGGAGCGCCACCTAAAGCGCGAAGAGGCTCTGCTGCCAGATGCAGAGCCAGTGCGCATGTTTACCACGAAAGCAAAGGGCCAAGCAAACAAAGAGCCCGTGTATCGCCGCATCGATGTCGTCCAGGTCAAGAGTGCCGAGACGTGGCACAAGCAGGGCAGGGCGCCGATCCAGGGCGAGTTGCCGCTAAAGAGAGTGCCGTATCGGGCGGCCACGACGAATCGGCGGCGTGAGCTGGCTGAGGCCGAGGCAGCGACGGGGCAGAAGATGCTACAGGGCCTGTATAGCCTGGAACAAACGGACTGGATCATCCCAGACCCGATCCAGAACGGCGTTATTCCAAAGAACGAATACGGGCAAGTTTGGGTCTATTATTTCCTGGGCGAAGCCTTATGCTAACCAACTTTTCTACAGCAACATCGATCTCTTTGCCGCCCATATGTGCCCTGAAGGTGCTGTCCACATTCCCTACCGCGGCGCCATGCGCGCCTGCAAGAAACTCGGCTTCGACTACGCCGAGGCCGTGGTTGACTTTGAGTTTGGTCACCGCATGGCCGTGCCCGTAATCCACGGCGTGGTCTGTGCCGAAGAGTACTACGACGCCGTGCTGGAGCAGATCCGCATTGACGAAGCCGAGCGACAGCGCAAAGAGGATGAGAAGCGACAAAAGGCCGCTCTGGCCATGTGGCGCAAGTTTCTCAAGGGGCTGCGCATCGTTGAGCAGGTCAACAGGGACTACGGGAGCAAGTTTGTCGGGTTCCAGGTGTTTGGGAGGAATCATCGGCGGCCCGAGGAGGTGCAGCGCGAACTGGAGGAGAGGAAGAAGCACATGCAAATGGAGGGCGGAATTGGTGGCGGGGGCTTTATTCCCGAGGGCTTCGAGGCGGACGAGGAGGAGGAGCTGGAGCTGGAGAAGCCGCAGACGCAGACGCAGACGCAGACGCAGACGCAGATGCAGACATCGAGTTTCTTTCCGGTCGTCGATGAGGAAGATGACGATGACGGCGGTCTGGTTGTGGAAGACGAAGACATGCAGCCGGAGCCGCAGCCGGAGATGCCCGATTCAGAGTGTGAGATTCCAGAGATGCCCGATTCAGAGTGCGAGATTCTTGACTCGGAACAAGAACTATCTGATCCTCCACAAGAAATCGCCGATTCCGATGCTGATTCCGACTTTGAAGCCCCGCCAGAGCCTCCTAGAAGAGCAACTCGCAGATCCACCAGAAAACGATAGGCAGCTGTCTATTTCACCTCAGCGCTGCATCCACTCCAGCTTTGTGGACTTTTACTGGATATATATGCCATGATCCTATTTTCTTTATTATTTATTCTTAATAGAAGCAACTTGGATGCCAGCAGCAGTTTCGACAGCACAAATCCCATAAAACCAAAAAAAAAAAACACACACTGCAATTCACTACTCTCTACCGACCCTTTCCAAACCGCTCGTGCCACTTTCCCATACTGCCTGTATGTCTAACGCTACCGCCGATGCCACTGCCCGGCTTCCTCTCGGGCGCCTGACGAATCAGCTCGATTGATTCATGCAGCGTTGCAAAAGCAGCCAGACCAGATGGCGTCGGGCCGCCAGCGGCGTCAGTGCCAGGGCCGGTGGGCGCAGCGAGGATGATGGAGTTGGAGGTGTTTCGCTGGCGCAGGGCGTACTTGTGGTCTGGCGTGCGGAGGATGGCGGTGTCTGTCTCGGGGGAGGTTTCTAGGTGTAGTCTATGACGGGATGTCAGGGACTGCTGTGAGCGTGCGTGTATGTATGGTAAATGAGAGTAGAAATAGATTCAATAGGGACTGGGGGGATGGGCAGTCTTACACAGGCGCCCCGGGGCCTTCAAGCAGGGCGACTAGCTCGGGCGGCAGCTCCAGAAGTCGGTATCCATGGCCGTCGGGAGCGTGGGAAAAGGAAATCTGCTGTGAATCCTGGGTGGCCATTTTCGTTACTTAAACAAGACAAAATGAAGCGGTAATTTCTAGCTAGGGGTGGGGATGTAAGCGTTATAGGCGAGTAAGTTCAGGAATAAATAAAGACAAGGCGCTTATGCACAGTGCGCGGCTTAAGTTGGGTTTGGGCGCATAAGATGAAGTCTAAGGTGGAGCAAAGAGAAACCCCATGCAGTCTTTTTGTTGTTTTGTATCGTGGGTTTAGGAGGCGGGAAAAAAAAATTAAAGATGAGAAGAAATAGAGAAGAGAGGAAACACATCAAAGAGATAGGCTCTGATTTAGAGACAGTTTGACTTGTGTTGAAACTTACACAGTACAGTAGTTGTCTTAAAAGTCTACGAGGCTGAAGGCTAAAGGTTGACTAACTCATTCTGACATGTGCTAAAATAAGAACATCTACTAGGGTTGCATACCCTTTACCAGCCCCTGCTTTTCCACCCTAATGTTTTTTTTTTTTTTTTTTTTTTTGTGAACCGCGGTCTGCTTGTCATACCAAGCCATTTTACTTAGCTCATGAGTTTAGCTAATTCTTATTCTAATTTCACGGGCGCCTTTTTGCAACTTAAGGCCCGTCTCCGCTTGTACTAGTAAGAAAGGTTAAATTTAGAGAGAAATAAAATCTCCTTTTTTATTTACTTCTCCCTCCCGGGACTGACTGGCCCAAGGAATGGAAAGAAAGAAGCTTCTTGTTGGAAACTTCACAGGCCATGCATAGACGCTCGCCTCGCTTCTTCTAACAAGAAACAAACATCCCCCCCCAAAAGTTAAGCGCAAGGTTTAACTTACGGGGCAAAAAAAGCAACAGATTCCGTATAGAACAAGAATCAGTCTTGAACAAAGACTGGCTTTATGGGATCCAAAACGGAAACAATGGCTTAAAGAAGAACTAAGAAGCGGCTCTCGGTGTTAACCTTGAAGCTAAGAAGAGCCTAAGCGTCATTGCAGCGAGTGTTAGCGGCTCAGGCTCGTTTGTTATTCTTGATAGAAAGAAAGTCTTGGAAGCTCTTAAAAAAGAAACTAAGACCCAAAGACACAAGTGCTATTTACTGTCGAATCCGTGTAATTTAAAACAAGAAAGTCTTCTCAGGGCCAAAACCTCAAATCCACCCCCCCCCCCCCTGGGAAGAAACAAGGCGTCAAGACGGGTTAAGGCGAGGCTTCCCTGTCCGGGGGGCTTTCCTGAATCAGCGCTAGATTTTCCATTGCTTTGTTGATTGTTTACTGGTAGTAGTACTGTGTGCTTTATGTCAGGTCTCATCCCCTGGTCTACTTTTTGGTAGCACATATTTCATTTTTTTTTATTAAATTCTGCCCCGCCTTCAGCTGTGCTGGGTTTCTGGTCCAAGTTCCTATTTTGTCTAGTAATTCCTGTCTTGTTTTGCTTTGGCTGCTTCTGAGTATCGGCTTAGTATAAATAGTGCAAAGGCAAAGGCGTGCATATGCAGTAATGCCTACTTTTACATCAAATCTCTCCATATTGGCCCGTATTTGGCTCCCACTAGAAGGAGACGTCTACTTGCACATATTGTAAACAAAACTGGAGCTTTACTGCTTATTGTCGTGCTTTCAGCCTTGTCCAACCTTCCGTCTCTAGTTGACACCATAACCAAGGAAGGCTGTCGTTTTTGCGATTTCTCTGGCTATTTACAGCACCTATTCCCGTTTTCAATTCTGCAGCCTCCCACTCAAACCCCGTTTTTCTCTTGTTTGTCTCTGAGCACTCAGTATAATATCCATTTTTTTCTTTGCTTATTTGCTTCGTTTACTTGTTTTCCGCCTGGCCTTTGCGCTTGTTGGTTTCGTTTGAGTTCTGGATTATTTGACTATTTTATTTTGTTTTGCTTTGCCGTTTTGGGATTGGATGAACAAGAACAGCCAGCCAGATGACATAGCACACGACTTGTAGATACGCCTTGTTTTCTTTATTTTACAGTTGTGCTATTTTTGTCAGACCCGGCTTTGTTGCTTATCCCCTGTCCAGTATTTTGCTTCTGCTCTGCTTCTTCTTCTCCTCTGTTGTGTTGGCCTTCTTCTAATTTTGTTTTTCCCTGGCTGCGATTCGTCCATTTCATTCCTTTTCTTCAATTTTACGCCAAAAAAACCCCCGAGAAAAAAAAAAAAGAGAGCCATCATCCAACCCGAATGCACAACCGCCAACCCTGAGCTTCCTTCGTTTCGGGCTTTCTTCACCAGCCTCCGCTCATCCCACCCGCTCCTCTCCTCCCCTCTCTTCGCATTGCTCCGCCATTTCTATCTCGACGTCTTGTCGCCCACAGGCCTTCATTGTCGGTCCCAGCCCAGCCAACCCAGCTCGGCTAAAGCTCAAGCTCAACAACAACCTCTAATTTATTCCAACGCCATTTCTCGGCGCCGTTGCAGTCTTTTCCTTGCTTCTATATCAATTCCTGGCAAGCTGTCCCATAGCTCTATTGTTGCTGGGGGGGTGATTCGACATCCCATAATAATTTTGTCTATTTTTTTTTTCTTCTCTTTCTTTGCTGCAGAAACTTGCATTGCATTGCTACCACGCCTCTCGTCATTCACCCCTCGCCAGACTATCTCGACTCCCCTCCTCGATCATTAGTGTCTGACTCTGCCTCAAAAATTGAGCCGCTATTCATATCCACTATCGCCGTCGCACCTTTTCTTGATTTGCGATTATCCATTTTTTATTCGACCTCCTTGATAGCTACATACCCACAGTTAGGCTGGTCCAACTTCCGACCCCCGACGACGACAACCCCCCACCCGATTGCGACCGCCTGAAGCCCCTCACGCCATTTACCCGCCAGTCCGACCTCCGCCCCTTCTGTTGAATAGCCCCAACGACTCGGCTGCCGTGGCCATCAGACCACGCAAACAATGGTGCGCGTCACTGAAGATATTGTGCTGCCAGCCGAGAGCGTGACACTTTACCACACTTGCGATCCCTTGTTGGGCGACTACCCCGTGCTAGTTTTCCATGGCCCTTCCACCACGGCCAACTACACCCACAACAGCTCCCGAGTCCAGGTGCACGTCTTCACTGCCGCCGGGTTTCAATCCTTTCACCGCCTGACGATATCGCCCAACTCGCCCTTCTACACCGTCGTCGACTACCTCCCTCGTGAGTTCCAGGTCGACGAAGTGTACCGCGGACTGGCTTTCGGCATCTTCAAGTACTTTTCGGAGCTACCCGAAACTGTCAAAAGCTACCTGCGCACCCAGTACGCGAGCACACGCACAAAGCGCCCGGCCTCATCGCCCTTGCTATTCGGCGAGCAGCATGCCGCAGATATTGCCAAGGAGCTCATTCAGAGCAACAACACGGTGAATGTGGCCCGGAATTTGCAGCATGCCCTCCAAACACAGCACATTTCCAATGTCGACCTGGATTTTGTGCTACCACCAGCCTCTGTTGTGGCACTACAGCCAGAAGACTACGAAGATTACACAGACGACGAAGATGACATTCTCGACCCTTCATTACGCCAGTATGGTGGCTACACACCCTTGATTCGACTACTGGGTGATCCCGTATTTCTGCCAACCTCGCGTCTACGACGAGCTCCGTCAAAGCCCACATCACTCAACCGCAGCAAGTCCTTCAACAAGGACCAAAAGGCCGAACTGCGCATGAAGCTCCGCGAGCTTCTCGAGACCGAGGAACGCTACGTCAAAAAGGTGCAGGAGCTAGTCACTGTTATTGCCGCTGACTTCCGCCAAGCAGCCAAGAAGAAGTCGGCCGAAAGCCAAAGCCCGCCACTCGAAGAAGTCAACAAGTTGTTTCCGCCATCGCTCGACACCATCATGGTTCTCAATGACTCCTTTATGCAGGAGCTGCGCAAGATCATGGACGAGAGCGAAGAGGAAGCGCGGAAGGATATGGAGCACTCCACTGCTACCATGTCTGGCAACAAGCTTGGAGCTACTGCTCGCTCAAAAGATCCCACGGGCACGCTTTCCGTAGCTCGCCTGTTTCTCGAGTGGTTTCCCAAGTTCACTGAGAGTTACCAGGACTATATTCGCGCCAGCCAGCACTTCCCGCAAATGATTAACGGCTTCATGGAGAAACAGTCGACCTTTAAGAGCCGCGTAGCCAAGACTGGCGAGCAGACGATTCGGTCGTCCCTTATTGAGCCGGTTCAGCGTCTGCCTCGATACAGCCTGCTCATTGACCAGATTGTTTCATGCTTGCCCATTACGCACCCGGCTCTCCAACCCATGTTGCGCGCCCGTGACATCATCACCAACATTTGCTCCATGGACGACCCCATGCCCGACAAGCCGCACGTGGCAAACCGGCTGCGAAACATGGTTCAGGCGTGGCCTGAAAACCTTGTGCCCCAAGGCCGCATCATCATGGCCGCAGACTTTGTCGAGATTCCGGCACCCGTGACTGCATCACAGCTGGGATTGGCGAATATGAGTGGCATGTTTCTTGTGTTTGCCGATTGCGTAGTGCTTGCCAAGAAGCTATCAAGTAACATTACCGGCCGCGACTTTCTGCGAGAACTCGACAAGCCCTCGGCTGCTGGGCTCATGGCTTCCATGACGAATGCGGCTGGAGGCCCTGCAAACTACGAGCTGTCGTTTTTGGGCTGGCATGACCTTGCTGATGTGCGCTTCACTGAGTCGGCCGACGGCCAGCTTGTATGGATGACGTCAGTCAAGGACATGAAGAGCGCCAACCCTAATGAGATTTCGACAAGCCTTTCATCAACATCCCGCTGCTTCAAGTTGCAAGAGACGTTTGAGGGCAAGGCCAGTCGGTGGACTGAAGACATTGCCAAAGCTCGCGTCGAGGGTCGTTTCGGCGAGGCAGAACGCGAAGATCCGCGGTGGACACTGCGGTCGACTCGGATGTCGGACAGTAATCTAGGACTTTTTGCCGCCGTGTTTCAAGAGGGCTCCGACTATCTCATAGAAGGTCGCAAGGAACCAGCACCTATCCGGGTTGTTATAGACCATGAACGAGGCACCAAGGGCGCGCCTGTTGGCCACTATGGCGTTGAGATTGTTGTTAATGTCAATGCCGGCGATCTTCGCCGGGTTTCAATCAATGCCGTTGGCCTGAGTGGCAAGAATTTCAGTGACGAGGTTGCACTTGAGGACTTTTTGCCAACCTTGTCGCGAAGAAGTGAGTTTCCCCTATCGAGGTACTTGTGTGATGATGATGAATCGTGGCTAACACACTAAACAAACAGTCATTCAAATAATGAGCTCTCAGGTCAATATGTTGAATCCCAGTCTCGTTCCCGGTCTCGTTTCGTACAACGTCAAGACGGTCAAGGGTCTCAACCTTACTGGCACCCGTGAAAAAAGCCGATCTTTTCTCGCAACGTCGCCCGTCAAGTTGCTGTCCAACATTTGGAACGGGACCCTTAGTTCAGCGCCCGAAACAGTGCAGCAGCCTGCTAAGCATGCGCGAACGCCAGTCTCGGCTGTCTTTCCATCCTCGAGCCAGGCCACGCCTGCTCAGCCCAAAGACCTTTACCGCACTGGAAGCCAACACTCGATTTACGGCTCGGTGCGTGGGCGTGAGCGTGTTCCTCTGGAAACTTCCAAGCCGGAGAATCCTCATATGCACCTCGAGGGAACGTTTACTGGCTATGTAGCCGCTCTGCAGTCACGCAAGGGCAATATTCTTGGACGCGCTGTGATGAATCGCCGCAATGCAGACGAGCTTGTGGTTCATGATCTGTACAACCATCTGCTTGAATCGCCGCTCGACTTTGCGTACGCGAACGACTTTAGTTCTGATGTGATTCTGTTTGCCTTTGAAAAGTTCCTGCAGATGGCCTGGGCTGACCAAATGGGCCCCATCATGACCATGGCGACTCTTGAAAAGCTGCAAGCGCGTCTGAACCGCCGTGTGCCTGGTGATTTTGCGGATTTTGTCAACTACCTTTTCAACGATATGGCGCCGCAGAACCGCCGCGCTTTTGTGTCGGTTATCAAGCTTCTGGCAGACCTGCTCAACGGGTGCGGCAATGACTCAGACAGAGGTGCGCTGACGCTGGCCTTTGCCGAGATCCTGGTGCCAAATGGAGACGCACTGAACTACATTACTCTTCTTGACCGTCTGGTTGAGGACTGTGATCGCATCTTTGACAATTCGGGCAACATCGGAGCTGGCGGCGTTCAGCAAGCAATGATGGCTTTTGCTCAAGCCAATGGCTACTATCTCGATACGATCAATGGCGGGTCAGGAACAGTGCGTGGAATCAAGTCGAATAGTGGCTCTTTGAGTTCCAACGCATCGTCTTTGCGCCGCAAGTTTGGGTTCGACACGCTGCTTCGCCAAAACAGCAAAGACTCTACTCATTCAGAAAAGTCGATGTGGCGTAGTTTTAGTAAACACGGCAAGTCGTCTACCGATCTGTCTCAGAGCAATTCGACAAGTTCCAAAGGGAGTAGGACTCGCTCTGTGGACCTGTCAAACTTTGGCCAGTCTAGATCGCGTCGCCCGCAATCCCGGGATCGCCCCCCGGTATCGGGTGTTTTTGATGAATACTCATATGTGTCCTCGCGGCCGCCTAGCTCGCACCGCATGGATTCGCCGACAAAGCTCGAGACGATTGGCGAGCCCGACAACGGCGCCGAGGGGTCGGGTACGGTTAAGAAGAGACGGAAGAGACGCAGTTCGCTGTCGGATCTGCAGAGCTTGATGTCTGCCTCGAATATGGATGAGGACTCGGAGTCTAGCGTGCTTGCTCCTACACCCACAGAGTCGGAACCTTCGCGCCCGCCGCCACCGTTTTCTTTTTCGAGTACCGGCACCATAAAGCAAACCACAATTACCATGCCCCCCGAACGATTCTCAACGGTGCGGGCCGGATCGCCCTCGCGGATTCCCATCACCCCTAGCCCGGGCACGGTAATCCACCAGAGCATGGTGCGGTCGCCCAGAAACAAGGAGAATATTGCCACCAGCGATCTCTTCTTGCCGCCCTCGGAAAGACAGCTGCCTTCGGGGCCGCCCAGCCGGACAGGCTCAAATGCGTCCACACATAGTAACTACAGCAGAGATAGCAACTACAGTAGAGACAGCAACTATAGCAGGGAGAGCAACTACAGCCGTGAAGACGGTAGGGCGCCATCTATGCGGACGCATACAAAGACACTGTCCCAGTCGAACATTCCGACCCTGCGGCCGCGGGGCGAGGGCGGCTCCAAGACGAGCAGCTCTAGAACAGGTACCACAAGATTGCGCCTCCAGTCGCCGCAGAAGCTTCGCGAACGCATGCAAAACGAGAAACAAACGGCTACAGAGGTCGACTCTTCGCTTCGCTCAGAGCTTTCCCGTATCACGGAAGATATGGCGCGCGTCGGCAACAGCGCGGTCGGCGTTGGCCGGCATAACACCCCCGAGTTCCGGCGCCTGGCTGCTGCAGTGCGAAACCTCGAAGAACACATTCCCACGGCGGTTCGCGAAGTGTCGGAGAGACATGAAGCGCTGCAGCGCGACATGGACATGACGCTGCGCGCGCACGAAGTCAAGGTGCAAGAGATTGACTCGCTGTACCAAAAGGCGGCTATGGAGAACAAGGCGCTGTACGACCGGTTCAACACGGAACTGGCCAAGATTCTCAAGGCCATCAAGGGCAAGGGCAGAGAGGATAAGGAGGAGCTGCTTTCGATGATGTCGGACCAGGGCGAGGAGGTGGCCCGGCTGAAAAAGGAGAACCAGAAGCTTAAGCGCGAGGTTGCCAGTCTGCGTGCCGCGGTCAAGGGGCTGGATTTGAAGGTTCCCGAACAACAGGCGCAGTGGCAGCAGCAGCAGTCGATACAGTCGCCGCAACAGGCACAATATCAACTACAGCACCAGCAGAAGCAGCATCATAACCACAACCACAGCCATACCCAGCAGAACAATATTCAGTATCAGCAGCACCAGCATCAGCACCAGCACCAGCAGAATCAGCTGCCCAATCTGCTTCAGTCGCAGCTGCCAGTGCCGCTGCCGCCACCGTTGCAGTTATCGCACCATCACCAACAGCCGCAGCAGCAGCAACAGCAGTAGATGCGTTTTGGGGAGGAGATAAGGAGAGAGAGGCGGATGATTAACAAGAGTGTATTAATACATAATGCCGCAACATTATTGTTCATTTGGTGTCTTTTCTTTTGTGTTAAAACACGTAGAGTGCTTGCTTGGTGGGGTTTCTTGTCGTAGATGTCGTAATGAGGTGAGCCTTGAAAATGGGTGCAATTAAGATGTAGTGGCTTGCTCGAGCCAGCACTCGAAGAAGAGCGGACCGGCCGCCACGGAGCGGATCGGAGTGGTGTTTGTAGCGTCGACAGGACCCGAGGCATGGCTATTAAGCTCAGACGGAACCCAGGGCTGGGGATGCTAGTAGTAGTAAAAGCGTCAGTTCGGCTTTTCTTCTTTAGGGCGCGTGGTTGTGAGAAATTACCCCGATAGGCGCCGGCGCATCTTCACGCATTTCTACCGCCAGCGTAAACGTCGCGCCCTCGGCAAGCAGTGGTGTTTTATCGGCGGCATGTGATATGTGCTGCAGCGCGGCACGCAGCTGCTCGTCGACGTCGACCCAGTTGATTTGTTCAGCGATAGCATCGGCGTCGGCGTCGGCGAGAGTGTCGACTGGGTCTTGGGCTGGGTCGGCGTCGGTGGCGGTGGCGGCATCGGTGGCGGCTGAGGGTGTGGAGAGCGGGAATATGGGGAACATGCTGGTGTTGAAGACCCAGCGCTCAGCTACGGGGGGCGTCCTTTGGGAACCAGTGTGTTGAACGCCGGTGCGGTGAGCGGTAGTGTGCTGCTGGGTGGGCTTTTTCAGGATGGAGGCGGGTGTACGATGTTTATCCTTTGCCGAACCCGCGGGCGTCTTTGGTGGCGCTATCGCATGACTACTATCCGAGGGGACGACAATCGACACCACAGGCGGAGCGGGAACAGGCGCTGGGATGGCAGAATACAAGACCAAAACGACGCGCTCGACCGCGCCGGTGCGGATTTGCTCCTTGACAGCGTCGACGGCGCTGCGGATCCAGGCAGCCACACCCGGGTGGCGGGACTGGTGCACGACAGCGCCAAAGGCTCGGGCGGTGAGGAATGTGCGGCGCGGGTAGATGCCGCGGTGATAAAGAAGGGTGTGGAGAGCGATGGTGAGGAAGTCAGTCCATGCGCCGAGGAGGGCATCGGCTATGGGGATGGAAATGGGAATGGCGTCTGTGTCGGCCATTCTCTTTTTGGTAATGAAAAAAAAAGAAGTTGATATGGAGATTAGAGATAAGATATAGAAGATAACTCAGGCTCAAATAGGTTTGTGTAAATTTGACGATGCCGTGAATGAGTTCTCCAGTGAACGTGGCGCTTATCAAAACGACGCGCCTTCCTTCGCGTAGAAATGGGAATTCAAAGACCAAGCTGGGCATTTCTGTAACGCCAAATGTGCGCGGGGTCACGTGATCTGACCCCGCCAAGGTAGCCGATAAGATAAGGTGTCTCGGCCGGCTTACATGACGATTTAACTTGCCCCACTCTAGGCAGCTGGTAGCTTAGAGCTCTGTGAAGGTACAGAGTACATACACTGTACAGTGTAGTATGGCAAGAAGGCAAATACATTGACGGCAATTTGAAGTCAGCAGGCTCCGACTTTCTATATATTTTTTTTCGTCCCCGTTCTCTGTGAGGTTTTTTCTATCAGTCAATTTCTTTTTATCTTGGTCGCAATTGCATGATAGTACAAGCAAAGTTTCAGCAAAAAAAAAACAACACCAAGCCCACCCACATCGTCGAAACTATTCAGCAAAGCATTAATCAAACAACACACCAACTATGACGACCGATAAGCAAGCCCGTCGCAGGGCTGTTTTGCAGGCGATGGCTGATGCGCTGCCGACGCATCAAAAGGGCGACTCGACGTCAGACATGAGTTCGTCGTATGAAGTTGTTGGGCTGCTCGTTCATGCCCTTATGGCCACAGCCAAGTTCCGCCTCGTGGGGTTTGACGAGGACAAGAAGACGGGTATGTTTGTACGCTTATTTTTTACGATGTGCCCTGCTAACAGCCTCTCTAGAAGCCGAATGCGCATCCCTTGCGCCGCGGCTATCGCCCAAATGGAACGCTGCTTTCGGCTCTCACACGTTTGTCTACGTGCACGCCCAGAGTGCCGTGACGTTTGCCGTACGCGTAGACCGGCTCGGGAGTCAACTTGAGATCCGAGGTCTGGGCGTCGGCGACGACGAGATATACCGAGTGGGAATCAGGGCTGCGCGCGAGGTTGTGCGGTCGGCGGGGCTTCCGCTTCGCATCAAAATCAGCGAGGCATCTGATGAAGAGGATCGCAGTGATCTGGTGGAAAGGCTGCAGATGTTGTTCGTTTCAGACTCAGCCCTAGACGGTAAGCTCTTTTATATCTTTTTTTTTGCCTCATCCCTCTCCAATGATACACGAACCTTGGAGTCCTGGCTTTGTGCTTCAGAAGTTGCTCCCTTACGGTCCAAGATTTACCCTTTGGGTCCGCTCGCTAGGCTGAAGTTACCTGGGATAAGCCTGGTTTAGAAATAGCTGATCCTGCCGTGGTTACAGTCGTTGCAACAAAGACCCAGGATAATCATAAGAGCTGCGACATGAATATCAGGGCCAACAGAGTCGAGATGACGGTGAATACGTGAAACAGCTTTTGGAGATTTCTCTTTTGCTCCCGCACTAACACTCTTTCATTAGGCCTCATTGATAATATTCAGCGCGATATCATTCAGAAACTTGTGCCGAAAATCCAGGTAGACGGTTTGGAAGAACTGTCGCCCATTACTACCTCAGCACCAGCTCCGGATGCAATTGTGCCCCGGTCGATCGAAGACCCGTTTTCTGCAGTCGATCCACCCGCGCGGCCAAACCCCTACCCAGCCCCCGATGTTCTTGACGCCCCGCGGAATATTCCTCAGCCTGTTCCCTCAGGCGAGCTTGCACTGCCTGGATTCGACGATGAACACGAAATTGGTGGCCCACTGCGTCCTCTCAATGCACCGGGTCGCGGCCTTGGCGGTCTTGGAGGCGTAGGCACGGGTCACGACGATCTGAATCCCCCCGGCCTGGGGCCAAACGATCCGCTGCGACAGAGCTTTGTTCCTAGCGGAGGCTTCGGACGACAGACGGGCGGACATCACGGCATGAATCCAACACTGGATGAACTCATGTATCCAGGCCAGAGTAACGACGAGTATGGCGATTTGGCTGGAGGAAGTATGTTTAACCCACCGGGTGCGCGCTGGGATCCTACTGGGCCCGGTGGCCATCCAAGACGTTTTGGTGGCGGTGGCGGTGGCGGTGGCGGTGGCGGTGGCGGTGGCGGTGGAGGCTTTGGAGGCTTTGGAGGCGGTCATATAATTTGAGAGCACAAGTACCATATAGCGAGAGAATTATGGCATGAATTATTAAGTATGTACAAATGGGGGGTCGCTTGTAAGACTAGAATATGAAGCCCTTCCTCTACGTGAAATGCAAGAGGTATAAAATAAAGATAAAATGCAAGAACAAAACAGGGAAAAGGGATAAATATGTGTTGTACATAAAACGTTCCTGACCCGAGGCTGAGCAACCAAGAGAACTAGGAAGGAAAAAAAAAAGATCACAGCAAAGAGAACAACACGAAGAAACCAGCTCCAAGGGGAAAATAAACCATGGAATAACACAGAAACGAAATCATGCAAAACAACGCAAAACTCAGAGCAAAAAAAAGTAAATAGTCTAAAGGAAGGCATCGTGCCCCTGGCTTTCCTATCAGCGCTTCTCACGCTCATCCGTCGTCTCAAAATCGGTGCTGCTGTTCAAATGGCCGTGGTTCTTATCGTGTTCTTTAACGTAAAGCCACAGGAAAGCGACACACAAGAGCACTCCGAGACCGGCCAGGCCAATGCCCATGTACAGCGCCGCGCGGTATCCCTCCAAAAGGTGCGAAGTCGTGTCGCCGCCGTGGTTGAACTGCACTTCAACGGTTCCGGCGTAGCCCACGCCCAGCGACACGCCGTAGTTGACCACCGTGTTGACTAGGCTGGCAGCCACGCCCTGGTTCTTGCGTGACACAGAGTCAGACATGATGAGCGTGGCAGCGGGGAAAGACATGTCCATGCCGAACGGGATGATGATGACAGACAAAAATATTTGAATCCAGTACGTCTGGTCCGTGGGCATCGTGGCCGTCAGAATCGTACCCGTCATAAACGACGCCAGCGCAATCAGCATAACCACGGGCGCCGGCACAGCCAGGGGACCCAAAAACCAGCCCGTGGTGATGGCAGCCATGACTCCCATGGGCGCCAGCGGAAGTAGCCACACGGCAGTCATCAGCGGCGTCTTGTGGCGGACCTCCTCGATGATCTGGATCAGGTACAAGGACCAGATGCCAAAAGTGCCCCAGCCAAACAGCACGGCGCCCAGCACGAAGCCAACGCTGCGGTTCACAATGATGTCGGCTGGGATCAGAGGCGCGGCAGCAATCTTGAGCTCGTAGTAGATGAAGCCGGCAAACATAAATGCACCAATGACCAGCGGCGCCAGAACCTCGGCTGTGCCCCAGCCAACACTGGGCGCCTGGTTCCAGGCAAAGTTGAACAGGATCAGACCGGTGATGCCTAGAATGGCACCGGGCATGTCCAGGTCGGACACGCTGCTCTTGAGCGTAATCACAGTCGTCGTGTGGTCACGGGGCAGCACGAAAAAGGCCGCCACGGTGAGCATGCTAAGCACAATTGCCATGCTGTAGTACGTCCACTGCCACGTGGCTACTTCGTCAAAGATGCCGGCAAACAGCGCGCTGATAAGAGCGCCACAGGGCGCCGACGCACCAAAGAACGAAAATGCCATGGCCTTGCGGGGGCCGGGTGGGTATGCCGATCCCAGAAGTGCAAGGGCATTCGGCAGGCACAATGCTGGGCCCATGCCCTGGCACACACGCGCAAAGACAAACAGTACAAAGGTGACTTTGGACGACAGGCCAGCAATCACCGTCCACACCGTGAACCACGTGAGCCCAATAATGACGAGACGCGTGTGGCCAAAGACGTCACCCAGACGGCCGCTGAAGATGATGAAGGTGCCGACGGTCAGCGAATAGCCGGCCACAAGCCAGGCCAGATCGCCGGGCTTGCTAACGTGGAAGCTGTCACCAATAGAACGCAGCTGGACCAGGGTGTTCATGAAGGAGCCCTCTACACATGGGTGTTAGCACTCTACCCAGCAAGCAACTTGTTGTCGTCAGAAAAACAAGAAGAAGAAGAAGAAGAAGAAGAAGAAGAAGAAGAATAAGAAGAAGAAGAATAAGAAGAAGAAGAAGAAGAAGAAGAAGAGAAAAAATACTTACGGGTACAAAACTGCGTCATACAGGCAATAGTTACAAACAAGAACCGTCGCGGCTTGGACATCTGATCGACCAGCCACACCGATTCACCGGCAGCTTCGGGCCCTTGCGTCGCGCCATATTCCTCGTTGGAGCCATAGCCCTGGTACTCCTGCGGCGGCGGCTGCTGGGCGGGAGACAATTGCACGTGGTTCTTCTCGGCGCCAATGCTGGGATCGATAGTTTGAGGGCTTTCAAAGGCCGTGATGGTGTCGCGGTGCAGCGTGCTAACAAAGGCGCGGGCGGGCTCACTGGGCACGGCGGGTTGTGGTTGGAACTGTGGTTGGTAGGGCTCTGGTTGTTGTTGTTGTTGTTGTTGTTGTTGTTGTTGTTGTTGTTGTTGATCGTTGATGTTAACTGAGATGGTGGGAGCGGAGCTGCCCGAGGCAGAGTCGGCAATGGTCTGGTCGCTAGAGCCGTCTTTTCGTACTTGATCAACGGTAATCTGGTTGATGGGTTGTGGCGCCATGGTAACAGATATTAGGTGAGAGCGAAATGTGATGAGAGAGGATGGGTGAGAGTGAGAACGAGGGTGAGAGGCTCAAGATCAGGTCTATTTGCGCCAGCCAGGCGATGAGATGAAGAGACTGAGATAGTCAAATGAGATAAGATAATAAAAGGGTTATTGACAATGGGAGAGTGAGTTGGATGATATCAAGAGTGAGGTCGGACGCTAAGAAGCGGTGTTGAATAAAGTTGATAAGTCTCTAGGAAAGAGTAAACAACAAAAATGAAAAGAGAGAGGGAATAATGGAAGGAAGCCGTTAAACAAAGAACGGTTGCATGGAGTTGGGATGACAAATAATCCACGTGATTTCTGTTGTTGCTTTCCTGGCAAGAAAGTTCAAATGAGATGAAAGTAAACGTTGGAAAGAGGACAAGAGAAACTAGCAAGTAGGAATATGTATAAAAAAAATATCAAGAAAAAAGCTGGGGAAAGAAGGTCGTAAATGAGATCAAGGCAGGCGCCAAAAACGGAGAAACGGAGAAAGCAAAGAACTTATAAGAAATAAATGTTTGCGCCTAACCGGGGTCAGAGTTGCCGAGTCGGTCTTTTTTCTGCTTCGGAGATGCTGGTTAGTGGGATTAAAATCCCTGTGGGTTTCTTTTACAAAGAAAGTTTAACCTTTTTTCTCTTTCATCTTTCATCTTTCATCTTTGGCTTTGGCTTTGTTTTTTTTTGTAAGCTTCTGAGTTTAACTCCACTCATGGGGATCTGCTGAAGAAAAAACAAATCCCTTTAAAATGGGTAAAAGTCAATAATTCCGTCTCCCTGTATCTTTGGCGGTCTGCACTGGAACCATGAATAAGGCATGTGTCAGCAGCGATAAATCCACAAAAAAGAAGCCACAAATCACGTTGCATGGCGGCACTCTACTTGTATAAATGCATGCAGCCATGATTTGGACTGGCTATCTTCGGCTTTTTAACGTTTTCTATGTTGTAACTGTCAGTTGTGTGACAAATCACTTTTAATAATATCTCAGTGCCGACTTAAATCACAGCCGCTATTTGTTTTGTCAATGCTTAAGAGCTGCTTTGAAATTTGCCGGCAAAGAAGGAAACGCAAAATAAAAATAAGCACAAGTACTACTTAAATAGAAAAAAAAAAGAATTCTCGCGCTACGTTTATGCTATAGATCTGCGTAGGACTAGCAGCTGCACGCAGGGTTTGACAGGCAATATTAGCACCCCTACCACGTCAAAAGTCGGCCACCTTCCCAACCTACACGAAATATATAAGTATATCATTGCACACTCATCCTGTATGCCAGCCATCTCCCCACCCGACGTTACACAGCTTGTGGAGATGCAGACTAACAAGCCAGAGTCAAGAACTTTGACAGGTCATATACTAGTACTAGTAGTACTAGTAGTTTTAGTACTCCCTTTTACGGGCCGGATTAAGGCATGTGCAGACTGAAGATATCTCCATGTCCCTCTATGCACCAAAGTCGCCTAATAACCCCCTCAATGTCTCGTAGCCTCTGTTCCATATCTGACCTCTTGTCCTTCAGTCTTTGTCTAAGCTTGAGTCTGTCGCACCATGCAACGCAACCCTTAGATGTACCCTAAAGCCGCAGTCCTCTGTCAACCCCTTGGTTCTTCTGAATTCCTCCATTTCAAAGCCCAACTGATTTTTTTATTCTGATATTTGACTCTAAATATACGGTGGTGTGGCTCGCTAATCCTAGTACCTACCTTCAACAACTGCTGGCTAAATATCGGCTATACTCTATCCGATCTACTCCCATACGGGGATCGGGGGCAAATAACTCCGGCCAACGCCGGTACAAGTAAAATGCTGAGCTATGAGTATTTGTTTCTTGAAGCGGCCCCTCGGCACAGCCCTTGTATAAGCTCATAGAGATGCAAATTCAAATACGAGATGCGAAGAATCTAGAGTTTATCTACAAATCAAGCAACGGGTAGAGATTAAGCACAGGGATGCGCCGGAAGAACTTTGCGAGGACCGTGTTCTTTGTTCCCAAGCTCAATGATCGCCGCGTTGTTATCAAATGGGGATTTGGTATTATACTAGAGCCCTGGGGGATGAGATGTGGGAGACGGTGTAACCTCGCGAAATATCTACGAGAACGAGGCCATGATGCCATTTTATTTGAGATGCTGCCCTTTCAAACCGCCGTGGTGTACTCTATCCTTCATATGAACCACGGTGCTGCGTTTTCCGTTTGGATTAAGTTCCATGGCGCCTCTTCTCGCGCGCTCGGGCTCAAGTCCATTCGATTCCACACGCCCTCCACCAACCCACGCATCACTAGTAGATTCCCAATCTGCCGCTCGCGCCCCATGCGCTCCAGAATATCCAACACTCTAAGCCGCATCTCATCATTGCGCGCCTCACACGCCACCATAAACAGTGGCCATGGACTGGTACACCGTTTCATGCCCGCCAACACATCCAGTGCCAAATTCACCACGAGTGCGCACTCGTCTGCGTCGCCCTGGTGCTGTGGCGCGGCGCGCAAAAGGTACAGCAGCGCTGCGAGCCGGTAGAATTCGGCCGTTGCTGCGATCTGGGCTTGCCGCGCAGGAGTCTCGATGAGGGCACGCGCGTGTAGGCGCTGATTGGCCGTGGATAGGAGCAGGTAAATGCGTTGGCGCTCGGCGAAGCAGGTGGGTTGGGAAGAAGGACGGCGGAGGAGATTGGTGCGGTGGATGGCACTGAGGATTTCAAATGAGCAGCCAAGAGCGCCGATGATCTGCGGGGGGCGTTTTTGTCAGTTGTTTGCTTGTATTGGCTGCGTTTATGTAATATAGAAGGGCAGGTCATACTATCTCCGGGTTCAGGTTGGCCGGCCCAGGTGGCAGCGTATCAGGCGTCGAGGCTGGTTGTGTGAAACAGCCTAGAACATCGTGGTACAGGAACCACGACCAGAGAAACTCAGAAAGTGGGTTTGTGCTGTTGCACCTGCTCAGAATCCGCCGTGCGCCGTTGATATGAATGTGCCACTGTCCCTCAGCCTCGTCAAAAACCTGTGCTACGTCAGCCAAGAGTCCCCCGTTAAAAAAGCGCAGCTCGCTGGAATGAAACGCCCAAAGAGAACCACAAGCAAGAATACAAATACCTACGTTGTACACGCACAGCATCATGGCAGTCGCCAGCTGCGCGATGCTGGACCCTGCAGTGTCACTGAGTGATGCAGACATGTGCTTGACACTGCGCAGTTTATACGGTAGAGCGGTCGTGGCGCCGTGGCGGTGCAGCGCGGCAACAGCCATCATGCCCTGGCGGAGAGCCTGTGATGCGGAATCAGAGGCATGCAGGGCCATTGGAAGAAGCTCTTCGCGGAAGCCGTTGCGGGCGCTGGTAGTAGATATCATACCGGCTATGACATCGGCGTCTTTCAGAGTGGTGAGCCAGGGCGTGCCACGTGATAACAGGAATTGAGGGACACCTACAGTAGGAGAGCATTACAGTCTCATCGCCACTTCCAAGATGCGCATACGTCCTTGATCGTTCTATCCGTCCCAAGGACTGTCTCACCAATGCTGTCGACTTCCTAGCTCTGTCTTCATCTTGACCGTTTCCTTGAGCTTCAGCTACTTCCTCAAAGCCCACGTTCACAAAACTTCGCGTTCTGTCTGGTAGCTCCAAAAAGAACTGCTCTTTATCAGTTTTCTCCGTCTTCCGCCGTCGTCCATCAGGTCGCTCTTCCGGCCAGGCCAGTCGAATGCCATAGCCGAGACACTCTCGCCCAGTGCGCAGACAGTTGCGACATTTGGGCAGGGCGCGGTCGCACCCAATCTTTCGGCCTGTGGTAGGGTTAGTCTTGGTTGGCCATGTACCAGTAGGTGTGACTAATTACCCTTGCATGTCCAACAGCCAACTTTGGAGAGCTTCAAGAGAGTCTGTCTGCTATCAGGGGAAATAAAGGTCGCCCGAGATGGCTCGGCGGGAGAATCAACAGAAGATGATGTTGTAGAAGATGATCCAGTTGACTCTGGAGACGAGGACGATGATTTTGGCATAAGAAAAGTTGTTTCAAGGTAAACAAACACAGCAGCTGGTTTGCTGGTTTGACATGGAGAGGTCAAGGGCGGTTGTTTGATTTACCGAATTCGTTATCTACCCGTTACTAAGCTTGATGCCTGACATCTGATAGTACTAGGGTTACGTAACGGAAAGATGCACAACCTTGTGATATTCAGTTCCAGCCCATATTGCGATTATTAAAAGTCATCTCTAGTGCTTAACTCATTTATTTCGTGTTTAAGTTATCAGAATTGGTTATTGTAGCAAAGGCACGAGTGATCGCATCGCCACGATCATTCACTAACAATACTCACCCTATTCTCACACATACAAATGTTAGTGTGATAACTCAGTCCACACTCCAGAGCACAACCACAACCCTAATACTGGGTTACTCCGACAATGCTTCGACGTTGCATGGCGGCACTCTACTTGTAGAAACACACGCAGCCATGATTAGTTTTTTCAGCTCCTGCCTTTGCCTGCATACACAAAGCTTGATTTCATAAAGGAAATGACGCAAAAAAAGAACGTAAAACCCAAATACAGCGAAGAATGCAGCATTTCAGAGAATTTTAATCCTTTTCCTTTAGCTCTTCTTGGGCTCTACCTGGTGTGAGTTCATGAGTGAAGTCGATATACTTAATGTTGATTAATCATAATTAATTATATCATTAATTATTTTAGGTGAATTCATTTGAGTCGCCGGTCATACTGCGTGTAAGTGAACCAGTAGGGTTATTTAGGGTGCGCGCATCAAAAGTACCAAACGAAACAAAACAAAAGAAATGAAAATGCCTTGCGCTGCGTCTACCAATCATGGATTGTTTTTTTCTGGAGTGGCAGAGTACAACACATAAAACTCTCCTATTCTCCTATCCTAGTGCTGTTTACAAGACTACAACATGCAGGTGGCGTCGAGTTTATTTGTGCACGATTAGGCCGATGAATATTGTGAGAAACAGCCACATCTAACAACAAAATAGTGGCACAAGTGAATCGCAAGAAGGCGCTCTGGAAGAAATAATTTTGCTGGCAGGTTTTTTTTGGCAGGTCCGGGAGTAGGCTAGTTAGTAGTAGTAGTAGTAATACTAAGTACCAGTAGTAGGGCAGGGCTTCTAGGCCCATCCCAGTTCATTGGAAAACCGTTGTGATTATAGTGCTATAAAAGCGCGGCTGAATGGCTTTGCAGAGGTGCAGCTAAGATGAGATGAAAAAGGAAACAAGGTGCCATATCTCATTTCATTTTTTTTTTTAGTTGAAAAAAAAAGTACTGGCTGGCTTTTGTGCCTGCATGTTTGCATATTGGTTCCAGTTACTACAAGTAAAGGAATAGAAGAATGACGGGAAAGACCAGGGGCGGCCGAGAAATTGGACAACAGGATTACTGAGCGTCCAGGGAAAATACGAAGCAAAGGAAAAAAGAAATACAAGAAAAAAATTACATTCCATTTGGCGGTAGATTGGAGTGCTTTGGTATGTTTGGAGCAGGCGATCTAGAGTGTAACTCTAGTGGTGGAAGCTTTCAACAGCTGCTGGAGGGAGAAGTAAAGGCTGAGATTGCGAGTGCCCAAAGCACAGTAGGATGGAAAAGGTAGATAAAAGCGTGTTAGAAGGTGCGAGATTGGTATTTTTACTGTAGAATGTGCAGCAAAGGTGAATACGGTGTTGGGAATTACCATCAGCACAACTGATACTGCCACTAACTTAGGAGTAGCATTGTAACGGGAGCTGCAAAGAACCACAGAAACACCGGCCCGTCTCACCTATAACCGCCATAGCAAACATGCTATAGACCATGAACACAGCAACGAACGGCTATCGTAACAATGGAACTGGGGAACAAAGAAGCAAACACGCAGCTTAGTATATTAGAATCTAATATAAGCAAGGCCAGGGTTATAGAAATAAACATTAGAGGCGGCTTTTCTGTCGGCAGAAGCCTGTGAATGAACAAAGGCTTCTCGTCCAAACTTTGCAGAAGGGCGTAGCCGGTGCCCACAACGGCAGGGATTGGTTATAATAGGAAATTTCGCCGGTATTAGAACAAGTGATATTATTGCTTCCTTTATTTATTGCTTGCGTTCTTTATTGTATGATACTATACACCGACTTGGCCGTGAATAACCGGGATTGTGGGAACAATAGTCCCGAGTTAAAGACTCGTAACGGGCTAAGAATGGGTTAGAGATAGTAAGCAGAGAGGGAATA
Source organism: Thielaviopsis musarum (assembly GCA_001513885.1). Classification (NCBI taxonomy): domain Eukaryota; kingdom Fungi; phylum Ascomycota; class Sordariomycetes; order Microascales; family Ceratocystidaceae; genus Thielaviopsis; species Thielaviopsis musarum. The sequence continues at coordinate 34,249 of LKBB01000218.1, forward strand.
TGATTAAAAAGACAAAATCAAGAGAGTGTGCCTTGTGTAGTACTAGGAAGTTAGAAGTGGAGGCAAGAATGGAAGAGTGGCAGACTAGACTGCCTGACTATTTCTTTTTTCCAGGCCACACTTTCATGCAATGCAATGAAAACATGCAGGCATGGCAATGCGGATTGAGAGATGTACCAGAGAGGAGGTTGTTCCACCTGCATGTCCGTGTTCTGTATTCATGGTTTGACTTGGCTTTGGCTTGGAGATAGCAATGATGTAGCCGGAATAGAAGACGAGGAGTAAGTGGATGGAACATGATTGAGTGTGATGCTATATGTTACTTCTGTATCATCATCTCTGCTAATGTGCTAATAGCTTTCAGTTGGTCTACAAAAAACTAGTAGTACTAGTAGTATGGCAAGCCTTTGTCAGATATGCCCCGAGCCGCGTGTATGCTATAGCCTGGGTTGCATTAGCGCCAGACTAGCAGATACCATGATACCAACAAGACAGCATCATTGGCAGCTTCTTTTCCTCATGCATATCCCGGGAATCCTACGTCTTTCTAGCGTTTGACCGCCGACCTCTCAAGCATTTGTGTTTGCAGGCGCGCTTTTTACTTTATGCTTATTTTTTCTTTATTTTCTTTTTCCTTTTCAACTTTTATCCTATTCCTTTTTCGGCCGCTCTGTCTCAGAAAAAAAAAAGAAGACCGACGAAGGGGAACATCAGAAAAAAGAAAGAACAAGGCTGGATAAGGAAAAACCAGGCTGAAAAGAAGACAGAGAGAAAAGAAAAACCAAGTGCGAAACAAAACAAAACAAAACAAAGAAAAACTCTAAACGTTGCATCCGCTGGATATCATGCGCAAAAGCGACAAGGGAAAAGTAGACTTGGGGCATAAATTTGTCCATGTTCTTTTTCACTTTTGACTTAAGCAAGTATATTAAACTGAACTTGGTAACGACAATCCACAGATGTACAATAGATTATTCCCTTGTCTTTTTTTTTTCTCTTTTTTTTTTCTTTTTTTTTCTCCTCTTTTCTATTTTTTTTTCTTGTTCTCTTTATAGTTATCTTTCCAAACAACTCGTCTTATTTCCAATTTTCCCTCTAAAAATGACCGCTATGAAATCCACTTTGCCCATAATATTGTTTGCCGGATAATCATGATACCGGCATCCGAGATATCCAAAGATTCTTGCTTTTGAAGGGAATCACTTGAGTCAAGTGACAACTTTACCCGCATATTGTTAGAAAGTCATATTTTGCTGGGGCCAGGCTACAATTTGTCGGTTGACTTGTACGGAGTATATTAATTATAGTCATGTACTAAAATAAATTCTACGAGGGTACAGAGCAGAGCCTCCTTTTAGGGCCTCATGAACAATTTGTGGGTTATGACAGAAAAGCTGTAGTTATTGGCAAGTTTCTACATATCCTCCTCCTATTCAGTCGTCGACCATCCCAACGGCAGCACTTACCGGTTCCCTTGGCAGTTATGGCCATCCCATCCGGGACTCAAGTTGCCAGCCTTGCCTCTGATCTACTTGGAAGCTATTAGAAGGGTCCTCCTGGGCTAAAGTTCTCGGCTCTCTAATTAAGACGGCTTCCTTTAGTACTAGCACCAGATTTCTTCTGGCTCTGTCAGCTTATAGCTCCAACGCCACGCAAACCTTGCTAATATTCGATTCCTTCTTTCCGATAAACCAAAAGCTTTCCCTGGATCGAAAAGTTTACCGTTTTGGGGCAACTCTTTCGAAGTTCCAAGGTCTTTAGACCCGCCCAAAGAACTTGGGCATCCACGCGCTTCTTCTCTCTCCATTGTAAATCGGATCATATCCCGTTTCTAACTCTCACCTGGGGCTGCTTTCGCGTTTTCGTGGGCTGGATGCGTGGCTTTGGGATGGGCTGGAGTTTGTCAGCTGAGCTGCAGCTGTACTGCATGGAGTTGTCTTTAACTTTCCACGTCCGTCGTTCTTACTTTTCGTCTCTCTTTCTTTTCTATTTCCTTTTCTTTCATCTTCATTCTTTTGCCTTTCATATTCCGCCTTTTTATTTGTTTTGCTTCAGCCTTGCCGTCTGACCGCTACACATACTTATTTACTTTCGTGCAGCCGTTTGCTGTTGACTCTGGTTCGACCGGTTACCTGCCACGTTGCTGGGCTCCTTCGCCTTTGGCCAGCTCTTGCCTTGTCTGATTCTGGATCGCCGCCTTAGAGCATAATTCAACTTTAGCCCTTGGATGCCATGCTGCGCTGCCACACGATACTTCCATTCTCTTCTTTTGCCATATTACAACAAAGTCCTACCGTCATCATGCGTCTTGCTTCGAACTACCACTTTTGGCCTTGAATTTCCGTGGCTTCCATGGCCAGCAGCCGGCTCGACAGTTGCCTGTTTCTCTTTTTCCGTCTGTCCAGCCATCATAATGTCACAGAATTATATCGAAAAGCAATATTACCCGCGCATCATTATGCTTGGGCGTTGTTGCATGAATTCTGCTGTCTCTTCTTTTTGGCCGATGTTTCGCGCTTGCCCAAGAAAACAAACCCTTCAGACATACTAACCCCCTCATGAATGGGGAGACAAAAGTTTTCGAGTGGTGGCGCCTGCGTGGTCGATGATATCATCATTCATGCAGCTTTAACAGTCAGAACGCCATACTCGAGAAAATAATGACATGAGAAAAGAGGACCTTTGGCATGCTGGTAATTCTTGAATGACGAAGACCCATATCCTGTCTTTCGGTAACAGCTGCTTACTTCCTTCTCTTTCATTTCTTCTTCATATGTCTCCTCTTCTCCAGTTCTTGGGAATTCTGCTCGGTCGCAATAGCCCAACCATCCCATTTGAGCTCTGTCAGCTTGCCCAAACCCTCATATACTCCCCTTATGATTGGTCTGTTATTATCTCTTCCTCTCTCTTACTTTATTATTGAAACCTGGTTTCATTGGTTGCTGGCAGTTGTTTGTCTTTGTCTACTCTTCTGACCCGGTTGGCTGTTAGTTCCATACATACAAACCCACAGTGAATAAATACGGCATGAAGCAGCACAGCACAAAGCAAAGCTCATATGCAAGCCTTGCAGGCAAGTGGTGCAGATGCCCCCGGCTTGTTTCCTCAAGTGCCGCCACGACCCTTCCCTTTCTGCAACGCTGGCCAGGATGTTAATCAAATCTCCGTCTAGTCTAGGCTATCCATCAGCGATGGCAAGTCAACAAACCTCTTGTGTTTACAGCACCCCTCCTCTACCCATCCCCTTCACATTGTCATTCGTGATATTGTTTTCCTCTTTCAGCCGGGCTCGTGTCAGCCAGTGAGTTGGGTTCTCTGGTTCGCAAAGTGTGGCTCAGTCCTGACACTTTTTCAGGTTCCATAGAGATGCAACAGGGTACATACAGTATTGGCACATTCCTTGACTTAAAGTTGACTTTGGAATCCACTTGTCTATATATTCTGAGTGTCCCGCAACCTCGCCAGCCCGTGTGCTCAGATGCGGTCTTTTTCTTATTTTCTCCCTTTCCCCTCTCGCCCTTTTCGTTGCCTGGTCGTCGGCTGTATCCTCAGCCCGTTTGGTGTTCTGCATCATATATTCTCCGACTGCAAAAATGGCGCTCGTTTAGCTCGCAGCTGACCTGGCGTCGCTTTGGCTGTAAGTCAAGAAAAGCGGGAACTTGCGTTCTTTTGTTCCGGCTCTTGGACCCCAGCCAGATGAAAAGTCCGAGTCTGTATCTGAGGCTTTAAACTCTTCATGCCTCGATGTCGATGGAGTATCAAGACCCACCAAAAAGCTGGTCGTACCTGCCCTGCCTTGCCGCTACCAAACCCGCACTCTTTCCTTGTTATCCGTCTCGTTCCTCCCTTATTCATGCAATGCATGCACACCTTCCAGGTTTCCTCTTCACTCTGTTTCAAGCATACCCGGAAGAGGTAGATACAACGACGAACAGGTTTTGTTTTCTTCATTCGTTCATGCCATTATCAGTTCTTTTTTTTTTACCATGCAAATTTTGCCCCGATTTTCTTTCCTTTTCTTGTTTGATCGCTCCATCGTCATCCCTAAAACCTCAAACAAACGCTCCGGTTTCCCATCCTACTTGGCCCTCAACAACAAAATATGCTCGATTTCACAATGCCAACCAAGATAATCAAGCGGCACACACGATAACTACGATTAAAAGCTTTGTCATTCGTTCCAACCTTTCTGTTCCTTTTACCGCACATCACCCATCGGTCAGGCAGAGTCTGTCTCTTGTACAACTCATCGACATATAACTAGACGCTCTTATATATGTTCCTGTCTTTTTAGGCACAACCACTAATTGTCCTGTATCAAGTAACGCCCTTTTTTTTTCTCGTCTCGCGAGAACAATTCGCCTCATTGTTCCGGCATAGAACCCAGCACCATTATCAACGGTCCGCCTCACTTTACATGCTTTAAGCTCACAGGTATCTAAACGTGAAACAAGATCATCCCCTTCCGCAGTTTGATCATGTCAATGCTCGGATGGCCAACGCCAGAAGTCACCAATGCCTGTCACTTAGTTGCCTCTGCAGGCTTACTTTTCGGTCAAGAGGAAAAAACAGTCTACAAGTAGCAGCTTATGATCGGTGCGCCACGAACTTTGACAGCACCAGCCGACTGCTACCTATCTTTCCGATGTAACAATATTACCAGACTGGACCACAGTGTTCCATCCGGCGGTCATCATACACTAACTTTTCCCTCTCAATCCATTTTTGGACTACACATTATTACATTTATATCCGACCTTGCTCGCCCACAGTTTCGTAATGCTGATTCGAAGTTGTTTTGAGGGTTGGTGGTGTGTTCAGATTCTTTGCTAGAAATGCTGTTTTTGGCTGCTAGTAGTTCTGCTTTCTGGCTAGCCAACTCAACGGCGACTCTTCATTATATTGACGAGTAATCTATGGAGGTATCTTCTACGTTCTATTCTTTTTTATTCGGATTTTCCCTCAAGGTTTAGTGTAACGACATGTATATTTAGTGCTCTATGTTATACCTTTCTGAAAAAATTCGCCCGGTGACATTACGCATGTCTTCCTCTGCGTGTTGAGTTTGTGCCCCCACTGGTGATACCAGTGGTCCAAGCCTGCAACGAACCTTTTTGATGTACTTATGTAAGTCACAAACATAACAACCAAGTCACTGAAAAAAGAAAATTAAATAAACTGACTGGTAATCCAGAATTCAACATTATACGGCTGTCCTCTATAGAACGGACATTGGCCTAGCAATTATAGCGTTAAGATACCACTGCAGATATATTCTGCTGGTTGTGATGGAGCTTCGATGCCAACATAAAAACAAGAAAAAGGACAGTGCCAACCCAAGCCGGAAGAAAACTCGAAAAAATAAAACGGCAAAGATATCATCTGCAAAAAGCAAAAAAAAACAAAAACAAATACGACAAACGCCAAAGAACAAAGCAGGACGGAAAAGAAAAGAAAACCCCCTAGATGGCGACAACCAAAAGATACTAGAAACCATAAATATATGGTTCATGCCGGAGGAGGAGAAATGGGCGACTTGAAGCCGGGAGAACTTGAGCGTTGTGGTCAAGAAAGGTGGACGTTAGCCTTTCAGATCGAACCACAAAGACGACCAGGAACTCCGACACAAAAGCGACGATACTATCCTTGACAAATTTCTTAATGTCGAACTGGGAGCAGCCGGAAGCGACCATCACCGACAGGCGCAGTGCATACACAGCAGCCACAGGAACCGACAAAACGAAATCTATCAAAAACGACATCAAGTTACGTTAATATGACTCCATGAGCAGTCCTTACACTGAAGGGGGCTGCTGGTGAAGGTGTGAAGGTCTTTCGAGCAGACCTTCAATGTTGACCCGTCCCGCGGCGCCACGATCATCTTTCATCCACATAGGCTCGGCACTCGGCATCATACCATGAGTGACAGCCACTCCAGCCTGGCTGGGAGTCTGGCCACGAATCGGCGGCAATTGATGGTATCCAGATACACCATCAGTCTGCGGCACTATTTGCTGTTGCGCCTGCATATGAATCTGGGCATGGGCCTGGCTGTTCATAAATAATTGTTGGCGCGGCGTACCAGGCATCTCAGTGCGAGGAGTGTGGAGAGAAGCCGGACCCATGGGGTAATCAGGGCGACTGGGCGACGCGGCATAGGTCGACATACCAGGGCTGATACCCGGGCTGTGACCAGCCATCAGCTGACTCGGGTGCATCTGCTGCGACGACTGACGGGCACCGAGAGAGCTCTCGCCGTAGGCTCTGCTAGGGTCAAAAGAAGCCGACACCGGCGTGGGCTGTCCATAGGCAGCCGGCTGGGGCGTCTGGCTTTGAGAAGAGTACGCCGCATAGCTCGAAGCAGAGGGATGCGGCGACGGTGAGGGATAAGGAAAACGGTTCTGAGGAAGAATTTGAAGAACGACAAAATAGATGGAGTCGAGAGTGGCCAGTCCGAAACGCACACTCTGCGGGCGGATTTGACCCGCAGCAGACTGAAATGACCAGCGGTCACGACGATCCATGTTAAACCGAGCAGCGCTCTCAGGCGAGAAGTTGAATGACTGAATCACGCGACCAACCTGGGCGTCAGGAAAGATCGGAGGGAGGTAGTTTGGTTGACTACGCTCCTGCTCTTCACGCAGTTCGTTGTTGAGAGTTTTGATTTTTTCACGCTCAGACGGCGCAAGAATGTCAATCAGCTTCATGCCATAGGTCGAAGTCACGCCCACGGCCTCGTTAAAGGCCTGGGATGCCTTGACGATCTCAAGATCCTTGAGCATCAGATATGCCATGGGCTCCTGGTTGGCGGAGGTGGCAATGGAAAGCGGCTGTTGTTGCTGCTGCTGCTGTTGCTGCTGCTGCTGTTGGGAGTAAATGCTGGAGTCAGGAGCTGTCGCAGAGGTGCGGTCAACAAATCGGGAAGCGGCTGATTCACTGAGGAGGAGGCAGATGAGAGTTAGCAGGTAAGAAAAATCGCAGAGAGCAACTTTGAACAAAAAGACATACCCAGGGGCAACAGTGGGTGACGACGAGTATGACGAGCTAGGGCCTAGAGGGCGTCTGGCAGCGTCGTTGTTGGCCGAGGAGGCCGAGGGGAAGCGCGGGTCGAAGCGGTTCTCGCGGTCGTCGCGCAACCGCGGGCGACCGCGCTTCTTGTGCTGGACATCAATGCAGCAGTCCTCCTTACCATTCATGAGGCAGCGGGTACAGGGCCGGTGAGCTGGTGAGAATTATTTGTTAGTTTTACTAATTCCGAGTTTGCGGATGTCTTTTTTAAGTTCTCTGTTTATGGTCCGCTGTCTCGATTGCTTTTCCATTCGCGGCGTCTTCTCTGGCCGTTTCCGTAGAGCCTGGGCTATCGTGAGCTGTGCCACTATAGTACGCGTCAAGAGATTACCGAAGCGAATAAAAAGGCAATTGAGTAGCAGGACTATAGAGTGAATCGAGAAAAGTCGACATACCATCGCATCTGTAAAGTTCCAAGGTTAGTTACTCCTGTTATTTTTTCTTCTCGATCCAGTGAAGCTAATTGATGACCAACATACCTAAGGTGAGCCTTTTTGCACGGCACGCAGGCCGAGGCGACATGGCCCTTGGCCTTTCTGCTGGGCTTCGCAGCGCCATAAGCGCTCAAATCGGGCGTTCCAGCCAGAGTCGCAGCACGCGCGGGGTTGCCATACATGGCATGGCCGAGCGGCTGGCCCATGGACTGCACAATCTGCTGCTGGGCTTGCGGGTAAGTGTGTGAGGGAATAATGGCAGCCGGGTGCGGCACATAGGGCTGGTAGGCATCCGGGCGGTGGTAAAAGGCCATGCGGTCGAGATCCGAGGGCGCCGCGCCGTGGTGAGTCATGGTCTGGTAGGTAGCCATGGGCGGCGGGTGCAGCGGCATCACAGGCATGTGGTGATGGGCGCGCATATCGTCGGGCTGGGTGTGCAGCATGGTGGAAGCGGTGGCAGAGCGATACAGATCTTCAGTGCGAGCGACAGACACAGAAGACATGGGGTACAGCGCGGCGGTAGACGAGTTGATGACGTACGACGACGACGGAGCGGTGGTTGTGGTGGGCAGCATACGCTCGCTAGAGTTATGGGCGCGAGAAGTGGCAAGAGAAGAGTGTTGGTGCTGGTTCTGGTTTTGGGTCTGGTGCGGGGATATGGGCGAGCCGGGCATGGGAGGTGACGGGTATGCAGCTGAAGAAGCAAAGGCAGCAGAGGTCGTCAGATAATCCACCGGCTTAGAGCAGTCCTGCTGTTGTTGGTGGTATTGAGAAGACTGAGTCTGAGCCTGAGTCTGGGTCTGGGTCTGGGTCTGGGACTGGGCCTCGGACTGAGCCCACGAAGAAGCAGTTGAAGATGGAGAAGCGGAGGCGGAAAAGTCTAGAGACTGGTTTCGGCGCGGGCCGAGCGAAGAGGAAAAATCGTCGCGAGTCGGGCTAATATATTGCATGAGGCGGGTTTGGGGAGAGAAGCAAAAAAGAGAGTGTTTTTTGGCCTTTTGAATGACGCCTATCCTTGAGATGAGAATCAAGGTTGAGGGCAAGACACAAGGCAAAAGCTGGACTTGGGACTGGACTGGAAGAAGACAGAGCGAATCGAAAGCGGGAGGCAGGTTCAGTTCGGTTCTGCTATGGTTTCTGGTATTGTGTCAAAGACTGGTTTGACACAAGAATGGCCAAGACAAAAGCAAGTCAAGTCAAGACACAAGGAAGAAAGAAGAAAGAAGAGAAGAAATAACGAGCGAAGAATGGCAAGACAATGACGAGTTTATGTGTCTTCTTTTTTATTGTTCGTGATTGCTTGGTTGCTTCCTTTTGTACTAGCAACACACCAACACAAACGAGAAGTTGGAAGAGAAGCTGCCGGAGGCGACACACGACCCTGTTAGCAAATAGGCGGCAAGAGGAGAGAGAGAAAACTAAAATAAAGAAAAATAAAATAAAATAAAATAATGGAAATATGATGCAGGAGCAGCTGTTGACGACATGCAGGAGCGAGGCAAGCAAGGCCAAAAAAGGTAAGGAAGCCAAAGGTACTTGTAATAGACACGGCACAAGAAAAGAAAAAAAAAAAAAAGAAAAAAAAAGGCAAAAG
>LKBB01000021.1:0-32902 GCA_001513885.1 Thielaviopsis musarum
AAAAAAAAAAAAAAAAACACTCACATAATCCCCCGCGTATTCTGGCATCTTTGTCTTGCTTTTATTCGGTACACCCGCCAGACCTGGAATGTATATATTAGACCCTCTCGCTGCGAAAGTACAAGAAAGGAAGGTTTCGCAGAAATGTAGCAGGGCGATTCATTGCTTGGAATAGCAGGCCAGGAATGCAGCCCGGCGACGTTGTTCATTCCATCACGATTTAGTCACGAGGAACGACTAATAACACCAAAATAACGGACAAGTATGGAAGTATACACAAATACAAAAAATGCCGCCCGTTGTGCTACCAGTATCCTCTGGAGTATAAAGTCTCAGGTTCAGACGCAAAGTCTTGGAGATAGCTCCCTATTCTCTGCACCGGCCTACTCTCACTTCAACACATCTCCAGGCCTATTACGATAACTTCTCACCAAGTTATGCTTTCCTCTGTCCCTTTACGCGCCCTCGCCGCTTCCCTGCTGGCCTCCTCGGCCGCCGCCCAGTATGGCGACTACCCCTCCTCCACCTACACCTTTTCTGGCTGCTACGCGGCCACTGAACCCTCCTGCAACGAAACATCCGCCGCCCTTGATAGCCGCACGCACGTCTCTGATGCCTTTACCATCTCTTCTTGCTCCTCCCTGTGCAGCACCTTCCCTGTTTTTGCCCTACAGAACGGCACCACGTGCACCTGTGCCACCACCCTTTCTGAGCTCTCATCCGACGCTCTCGTTTCCGTAGACGCCGACCAATGTGGCTCCACATGCATCCACGCCACCGCGCCATGCGGTGCCGCTGATAAACTCCAAGTCTACAAACACACCAACTTCACCCCGCCCATCCCTTATACCAGCGGTGCTGTGTTTCCGTATCTGGGCTGCGTGCCGGCTGGCAACATCTCCAGCGCGGCCGCACAGCGCATCGTCTCGCCCGACATGACGCGTGAGCGCTGTGTCGACTACTGTCTGGGGTCCGGCATGTACTACTACTTTGCTACGCAGGCCGGCGACACGTGCTACTGCAGCAGCACGCTGCCCGCGACGGCAGCTCACGCGAATGACTCGTCGCTTTGCGACTCGCCCTGTAGCGGCAACTCGAGCGAGTCGTGTGGTGGACAGACGCATCTTTCGCTTTATGGCAAGCCGCAGTCGCTAGCGATTGTGGGCATGAAGCCGTACTATTATCAGGGATGTTTCCCCGATACCAGAAACGCCACGGTTGGAGTTCTGGCGAACAAGACGGTGACGTCGGCCGATATGGATGTCTACTCGTGCCAGGCTGCGTGTGACGGGTACCCCAACTTTGGCGTGGAGGCTGGCACTCTGTGCCACTGCACGACCAACGAGGCCTGGCGTGGCACTGCTTTGGACAATGGCCTGTGCAGCACGTCGTGCGCGGGTGCACCGGCGATAGCATGCGGTGGCTACGGGTACGTGAGCATGTACACCAACCCGGCCCTGCGCAAGGCCAACCCAACCATGGTTGACGGGTACAATGTACTTTCTTGCTGGACCAACAGCGGCGATGTGCTCTCGCTGGATGGAAGTTCTGCGTCACATGAGAATATGACGTTGGATTTGTGCAGGGACTGGTGTAGTGGGTACGAGTATTTTGCCGTTGGAAATGGCAGCACGTGCTACTGTGGGAATGCGCTTAAGGGAGGCGCTGCTGCGGATCTCAATTGTAACTCTAACTGTGGTGGTAATTCCAGTCAATGGTGTGGCGGCTCAGCGTACATCAATGTTTATAAGAAGGCCAACTTGCCGGCCTAGATGCCTGTATTTGTCAGTTATTGTTTAGAACTAGTAGTCAGTACATACTGTTACTATATCCTGTAGATAACTTCACTCAAGGCGTCAGTTGGTAGCTCAAGGATGACATATTGAACGAGACTATTAAAGAAATATAGGAATGCCACTTGCTTCAGAAAATAGATATAATTAAATAAAAAAATAAAAAAATAAAACAAGAAATGGTATTATAACATGGCCTTCGCATTCCCAACCGTTACTGCGTAACAACTTGCCGGCCCAATAAAATAGTCTTATGTAGCTTACACCGCTTCATGACTCGTAACCCCCCCCCCAATTTTGACTTGAACCATCACACACTCTGCCATTAGACGGTCTTTTCAGACTCGTGCTCAATGGCAGTGGGCGAGACAGGAAGGTCGTGCGAGTGGCGGGTAGCGTAGTCGTCCTCACCCGACAGTTCCTCGAGAGTCTTGCGAGCAGTCTCAGGGATTAGGAGGGTGGTGAAGCAGCCCAGCAGCATAAACAGGGCGTAAATTTGCAGGACGTGGTTCATCCAGGGAGCCGCGTTGGTCTTGGAAGCACCGTGAGTGCGCAGGGTCGAAATGGCACCCTGACCAATGATGGAGCCAATCTTACCCGATGCAGCCGAGATACCGTGGCAGGTAGAACGGTAGCGGGTAGGGAATACTTCACCGGGGACAATAAAGGTGGTGGCGTTGGGGCCAAAGTTGAAGAAGAACTGGGCAATGACGTAGATAGCGAGCAGACCGTTGGACGACAGCTTGTGATAGGCAAAGCCCATGATGACGAACAGCACAGTCAGGATAGCAAAGCCAGCCATCTGTATGGGCTTACGACCGACAGTGTCGACGGTAGCGACAGTGGCCCAGTAACCAGGAACAGCACCGGCCAGGACAATGACAACGTTTCCGACGGCAGTGTTGTACAGGAACTCGTACACGTTGTGGGCGTTCTTGGTAGAGTAGCCAATGACGCTTAGAATGGTGCCGTTGTTGAGCGACAGACCGTAAAAGGCCACATCCAGGCAGAACCACGAGCCGGCAGTACCAATCAGGACGGACAGGTTTTTCCACTTGCCGTAGTGGCTGCAGAAGTCGCCCCAGCTGGCCTTGGGGATATCCAGATTCTTGTCGGCGTCCTTCTGGGCGTTGATGCGAGAGATCTCATCAACCTCGCCCTCAGATGAACCCTTCATGTACGCATGAACATCTGTCTGAGCCTTCTCAACATCGCGGCTGACGTCAAAGGTGTAGCGGGGAGTTTCGGGGATGGTAAGACGGTCTGGTAAGACACATGTTAGTCAAGGGCTGGGGGGGGTGGGGGGTGGTTAGGGTTTAAATAGATAGGGTCAAGCGCGACTTACAGTACAGGGCAATGACGGCAGGAACAGCACCGAAACCGATCAGAGTACGCCACATCTTGTCGACGGCAAGCTGGCAGTCGCCAGTGCACTTGGCACGGGTTGAAGCCTCAGACAGAGACTCCTTGAAGCCCAGGGTGACGAACAGCATGACAAGGGCACCGCACAGCTGACCAATACCCTGCATGGCAAAGACGGCGCCCATCATAGCACCACGCCATCTGGTGGTAGCGAACCTGTAGAGAAGCTAGTTAGGGGTCGTTTCGTCGTAAAAGAAAAAGGAAGCTCATGGAGATGGGTAAGCCTACTCAGAGGTGATGATGGAAGACAGAGGGTAGTCACCACCAATACCGACACCCATAATCACACGCCAGAAGATAATGAGACCGATGATGTTGCACGAGGGCGATCCCGAAGTCAGAGCCTGGGCAAGGGTAGCAAAGATGATGATGATAAGCTCCAGACCGTACATGCGCTTACGACCGAGACGATCGGCTAAGTAGCCAAACAGCAGCTGACCGATAACAGTACCGGCCGAGGTGGACAGCTTGATGGCATTGTCCGAGGAAGTGGGCATGGTGCCAACACCGGGGTAGTAGACGATACCCAGCATGATGGTCAGCATGGACGCGACAAAGATGTCATACGAGTCAGTGAAGAAACCAACACCGGCAACGACAATGGCGCGGACGTGGTGCCAGCCAAAGGGCGCCTGGTCGACAGCAGCAAGCGCAAGACGACGGCGCTCATTGGCATCGGTGACGTGCAGAAAGTCATTGTGGTAGTTGTGGTAGGCGTTGTTGCCGCCAGAAGTAGCAGCGACAGGAGAAGGGGAAGTCATTGTGAAAAAAGATTGGCCCGTTCAGACACAAAGATTGGCTATGAAAGAGGAGAGGAAGAATGGGTTGGGAAAGCCTCTGGGAAGAACGCGCTCAAACAAGAAAAAGAAGATGCTGGGAACAGACGGAGGGACGCCACAAGCTCCTTATATTCTTTGCAAAACGCACAACATCGGTTGTACTTTTGTAAGTACTATTAGCAGTACTTATGAGAAAACACACAACGGAGACAATTTCATCAGCCCAGTCGGAGCTAGTATTTTGGAATGACACACTGGAACCTCCAGGGCGAAATGAGCTTGCCTTGGTACCGTTTCGAATCCAAGTACATGTTGCGGTGCGTGTCGTTGCCCTGGTTTGGCTGCTACTACGCCTTGGTTAGCCCGTATGAACTAGGAACAAACGTGAAAGCGTGAGTACTATTTGACAGTAGTAAAGCGAGCTCCATCTGCGTGTTCATGCAGTCGGTGCACCCCTCCTCGTGGCCTACCAGTAGTAGCAAAACAAGATGCAAATGAGGGCTGGCTAGGCAGGATGAGAATAAGGATTCATGTTTAGTTATTTCACCGAGCTTCTCAAGGCCGTTAGTCGCAATCAAACAGGCTGCCCAGAATGGCTGCACTGCGCTACCTCTACAGGGCAGAGCTTGACAGAGAGCTTGACAGACAACATGGACAAGGATGCGTTGCAACAACGATAGGAGGACTGAAGTGGGTGGCGTGGCCGTAGTACAATGGCGCTTACAAACCCCATGAATGGCACAGAAGAAGAGAAGTCGGAGATGAGGCCCTTTGAAGCTTTGCCGCAGGTCGTAGCCGTAGAGACTATCAAATGATTTTTTTCGAGAGAAGGCAGAAGTGCTGAAAGAAAAGGCGTGGACATAGAGTCGTCTATACAAGGGTGTGTAAGTCGAATGCAGAGCCCCACCCTTGACGGGAAGAGTCCGCCAGAGCCAATCACCAGCAGCCCCAAGACCACGTTTCTCCAGTTCTTTCAACGGTAGGCTCTAGCTTCCAAAGCAGGGATGGTTTTTCGTCCAACGAGAAAATATTAGCAAAAGCAAAAGCAAAAGCAACAAGACAAAGTTTCGTGCGCATTCCGTTGGTCTCCGAGTGGCCGCGAGCTTTACTGGCATTACAATTCTGGCGTGGATATTGTTAGCTCGTCTTCAAGTTGGTCTATTGATGGATGCCAAGACTTGCTAACAATATTCCTCTGACTTTGCAAGGGTTTTCTTTCCCATTGATTCGCGCATTTTTTACTTGGCAGTCGTTGGCACAAGCCTTTTTCTCTCCGCCTCCCGCATCCGCTATACTTCTTGGCAGCCGCTGCTTGGCAAAGCTTGATTCACTTCGCCAGCACTTTGCAGCTCTTGCTTTTATAGCAAAAAAAAAAAACAAAGTAACTGGTCCCCCCCCCGTCTCGTTTCGTCCCGGCCCGGCCACTATCGCGATTTAAGCAAGAGCCAAGGTCTTGGCCAAAGGGTCTTGAGGAGGGGATATAGAAGTAACGGGCACGCGAGCACTTGCAGGATTGATACAGCAACAAGCGACTTGCGCATACAAAGCCTACAATGCATACATATGCCACAGAAGCGACCATCTTAACTACAATAAAAGAATGAATAAAGAAAATAAAATAAACGCCCATAGAGCCCATAGCTGTGGGCTGCCCTTTGACGGCTGGAAAATTTCAGGAAGTTGAGGCAGGTCAGAGCTTGTTTTGGCTGTTACTGGCCGCTGCTTAATTCCACCAGGGTCGCATACAGAACGAACAGCCCATTTTTGCTGTCTTTTCCAAGATTCCCCGTCATCTTTGCTTGGTACGGTCTGCTTTTGATGAGCGTGTGTATTAACAGCATCAACTTGACAGTATATGGCCAATTAGGCCGATAGAACTCATGCAGCTCAACAACTCGGCCTCTTCCATTTTATTTCCAGGCTGAGCTCCTCATCACATTCTCGCTGATGACATGATATCAACCAAGCCATAATGCAACCATGGCTGACAGTGGTTGTTCTTTTTCGTATCTAGGACAGGGTTGAAGTCGGTCTTCCAACTGAAGGATTCAAGTTCTCTCTTTGCCAGGAAGCAAGAAAAGAAGATGTAAAAAGTCAAATGGTAAGCTCCAGCCAACCAGCGTGCTTCATTTAAACATGTTCTTAGCTTTGGCTTTGTATAAGAAGCAAACTTGGCATCGTGTGCGGTCGTGCTAATGCCCATTGAGCGTTTCCAGGGTCAGGGGTCTCAGGCTGATGAGATTTTGCCATAAAGTTGTAACTCCAACCTCAATCAAGCTCACATAACAATAAATGTTCACAGCGGAAGGGCAGCGCGCAAGAACGTGGTTGATGGGCTGAGACCACTGGATCTCATGGGACAAAAGTTCTAGGCCTTGGTCTGTGTGTTGCAAGTGAGCTTTAACAACAACTCATCTCAACTCTTTGTCATTGGCTCTTCCTAGATATTGAAAGGAAAATTCTTCTCGGTTGTCGTTAGACTTACCTAGCCTCATGAAAAATGAAACTCCTCTCGCATTTGCTTCTTCTCACTCTTCGTGGCTACAGGTCTTCTCACGATCCTGTCTAACAAGCAAACTTCAACTCATGCTACACACCCCCCCTGTCTCGCTTCCACTTCGTGGACCCTTCTCAAACTTCGTTTTTCCATTAGGACCAAAAAAGGGACCAAGAGCAAAGCTTATTTCTAGCTGAATTTCAAATAATAACCAGTAGTCTACTTTTGCTTCTGGTCCAAAAGAGAGTTCAAGAGCAGGGCACGTTTTCCTTCTTTTACTTTCGGGTGGGCAACCAGCGTTTTTTCTGCTACTCTGTATTCCACATTCTTTACCGTCCATTATTGGTTTTGGTTTTCTTTTACCGTCCACTCTTGATTCTGGTTTTCTTTTCCTCTTCTATTCTTTTTGACACCTTTAGTGTGTCATCTGCATCTCGTGCTTCTTTCTCCTCGGTGCCTTTTTCAGAAAAATCACTTCGCCCTGTTTGTGTCGCCAAGTGTCTTGTGCATATTCTTTTTTCCTCTGGTATGCTTACATTCTTTCGCTTCAAGGCCTTCTTCTTCAAATCTGTCTGCTAACATTTCGAGTCGATAGCAATCTCTATTGCCTTATTAAACTTGGGCATTTGTTCGTCCGATCATCAAACCTCGATCTTGCTGTATTTCGAACTATCTACGCACTTTTGACCTCGTCATCCCGGAGCCTGCTGCATTCTATGCCCAGATTTCTTGGATTCTCCCTCTTCTTTTTATCTCAAATCACAAAAAGCTGCTACGATGTCGTCATCGGTTACTACCACAGAGGTTGAGCGCTCGCCCTCGAACCCCCTTGAGGGTGTTCCACCTCTCAACTTTTCCGTGCTCAGGACCAAGGCCGAACAGACTCTTGCTGTTAAGCTTGTTGTTGACAGTCTAGCCCAAGAACGCCAAGTTTCCGCCTGGGCCATGGTCTCCGACCCCTTTTGCGTTGCCGGGCTCTTTCTCGTCATGTCCCTCGACTATGCCGCCAGTGAGCGCATGTGCATCAACTTCCATACCTCTATTCTCGTGTACGTTGGGACTCTTCTCACGTACCTTCTTACCATCCGCTGGGCTACCGGCCATTTCCTCGTCACCGCTGAGAACTTCTCTGTTGATGAGTTCCTTGCCGGACCCATGGGCCCTGATACCGTTATGGCAGCGCGCTATGGCAACAATTTCATCGGTGCTCTGGTTATGCGCGCGGTACCCGCCGAGTCTAATTCGCGTGCCAAGAAGCAGAATGTTAAGACTGTGGAGATTCGCGCGTGGACGACCATGATCAGATATCGTCGGACGGGTTTGGGACGCGATATGGTTGCCAGGGCTATTAAGCATGCTCATGCTACATATGGCCCTAAGACGGAAGTCTTTTTTGCTAAAGTTCATGCGAATGCGGGCAGATTTGTGGCGGCGAGATTCATGTCGTCACTCGATGGTCGCGAGGCGGCTGCTCGGAGGGTGCTGAAAGAGGAACTGGCCAAGGCGAACGCATAGGAGCAAGGTTCAGTTAATGTTTGTCTTTCTACATAGAGTTTATCGTATAGCGGGTATAAGGATACACTGTTCATAGTACATTTGTCCTGGAAAGGAATAGTCGTGCATGATGGAGTGAACGATAGATGCGACTACTCCGTAGGAAGTGAGCAAGAGGTGTGTACATGTGACTAGGGTCTATTTGATAAATAACCCTATCAGTACAGCACTATCTTATCAGCATATCGATAACATTCAAATCGATGAAATGCCTCTCGATGTACCCAATAGGTCGGGCTTCCTGTGATACGGCACACATTGATGAAACCTAACAAGCAATGCGGAATGGAAATAACACAAAGATTCACGTGTACTATTATAGTTGTGCAGGTAATGAAAGAAGAGCATCAAGATTCAATTTAGTCTTGGTAGTGGTATCAAAAGAAACAGAAATGCAGATAAGCCGAAAGAATGAGAAACACCAAAAAGCAAACAGCTCGTGTTGTCCGGAAATGAGCCCTCCAAGAAACATGTAGGTGCCACCATGTGTAAAACTCCAATATATGTGTGCAGTAGAAATCAAATTAAATCAAAAGATGGAACAAGAGACTGGCGCGGCCTCGAGGATGAGACCGGCGGAGAAAATGACCGATAAGGCGAATATCAAGTAAAGAAAATAAGAAGCACCGGAAAAGGCACAGCGAGAACTGGCGGTTTGATCCGATGTGTGAAATGGAGGCGTACTTTTGGTGCAAGAGTGTAAAAGAATGAGCGACTGCCACCATGTAACGTAGATCAGTCGGGGAATTAATATTATGGCAACAGCCATCTCTTCGTCGTGATAAGAGAAAGGTGTGTGATAAGAGAAAGATATGATAGTATGTCGATGAATGCTGTAATGTTTCGTTGATGTCGTGAAGATATGCTGAGGTTGGTAGATATTTTTGGGGGGGGGGGTTGTTTTTTTTTTTTTTTTTTTTTTAGGTGGACGAGCGCGAGGTCTAGCCTTGATCACTTCCGGTTGTCGGTCCAGTGATACGATATTAGCAAAAGCTGAGAGAAAATTTAGTGTGCTCAGTGGCAGCTGCGGCGGCGCTTCCACGGAAAGACGCTCTTCTTGAAGGCCTTCTCATGGGATGCATCCGAATCCACCTCCTCCACGTCGTCCAGATCCAGGCGATACCGGCGAACACTGCCGGTATCATCGTCAAACGCCACATGCTGCTTGCTCTGCTTGGGCAGCAAGCAGTCCGGGACTAACTTGCGCAGCACCCATCCCTTGACACCGCGGCTTGACGCATCGATAGTAGCATACTCTTGTCTGCGGGTATCGTCGCTAGTCCAGTACTGCGTAGTTTGCGGGGGCAGAGAAAGACACGGCGAGACGAAATCAGTGGGCGAAGGCGGGTCGTTGAGACCAGCAAGCTGCGAGCCAGAAGAAGACGGCTCGAGGTGGTCGCCGAAGCCCGGGACGTTGAACAGGGCCATCTGGGTAGGCGGCGACGGCTTGCGGTACATGGATGTCGAGCAGCGCATGTAGGTGCTGCTAGCGCGGTGATGCGGTCGGCGAGAAGAGCGTACACGGCTCTGCGACGAAGTTGACGACGACGAACTGGTGGGCGAAGGCATGTTGGAGATGGTGGAGTTGCGGCGAGACGAGTATGAGCGCTTGGGGAGCGACGTGTTGTGCAGAGAGCCGTATCCGGAATCGACACGCTTGACGCTAAACGTCTCAGGCATAGGAGATGTGACAAGTTCCATGGTTGTATGTGTTGTGTATGAAGAATATGAAGAGAGAAGCAATCGAGCGGGAGAACAAGCAGAAACGAGCAAGAACTTGACTGCTAGAGCGGTCGTTTTGTTTTGTATTATAATCTTGTCGGCGGTTGTTTCAGCTTTTATTCTTCTTGCTTTGTTGCTTATGGTATGGGTCGTGTCAAAAATAACGATAAAAGCGGCACTCTGGCACTAAAAGATTGCGGGACGGGCTCCAGTAGTTTATACTCCGTAGTGTCAAGGCAAATACGGTTCTTTGAGTTTTGTTTGGTTGGGAGCTGACGGCACAAAAATAGAACAATAAAACGGTCGGTTAAGAAGGCCAAAGGGAGGAAAAGAAATGAAGAAGAAGTGAAGAAAGAAGTGAAGAAAAAAAAATCGATGAATGAAGAAATAGATATAAAAAAAAAGAAGCGATCAATATAGACAAGTCCGGGACTATAAATGACTACTTAAGAAATGAAGTTGAACGATCAATTGAAAAAGACGACAAGGTCGGAGGCGACGAAACGAAAAGTTGTGCGGGCAACAGGAATAAAAGGAAGAAAATAAAAGACCTGTAAGTTGGCAGGCCGCTGTGGAGCAAACGACAGGTGCTTGTCTTGGTTTTTCTTGGTTTCGCTTGGTTTGGAGCAACAGGGTGCAATAGCGCAAAGCCAGCCGAGATTTTAGAGGTGGATTCAGTAAATGATTGAGGTTTATAGTGCCAGGACAAGCGAGGATTTAATCAAGGCCTTAGCTTTGGTTGTTTTCGGTTTCTTTTTTCTTTTATTGTTGCATCCAAGAAATCGAAAAGGAATCCCACGAGACAGAAATTAAACAGCGAGACAAAAAATGAAAGAAATATAACATACATATTAAAAAGATACAAAGAAAATGCAACGCCCACACACTGGTTTCCACGTTGCTTAAGCGGACTGATACACAAAGTACTACTTAAGTATGTACGGACAGGGCGCGGTTGCATGCACAGCCGTTGTGCAGCTGCAGAGCATAAAACCAGTAAAGACAGGGCCTGTTGTCAAGACGGAATAAAACAAGTCCAAACATGCTGCGACGTATTACGGAGTACAAAAGATGAAGAAGAAGAAAACCAAATAGAAACCATAGGTCAAGTCTAACTATCGCTGACTGGCTCACCAATGCCAAGAAAAGGGAAAAGAAAAAAAAAAAAAAAAAAAAAAAAAAAAAAAAAAAAAGAAAAAAAGAAAGAAAAGGGAGGCCGCACAAAGGTAACAGCTACCGCCACATAGTGTACGGAGTACAACCTAGCCAACAAGCGATATCGACAAAAAATCGACCAGGCCTGGTACGGCCCGTGGCTAGATGACCGGCTCCTCCTTGTCCTTCTTGTCCTATGGTTGCTTGAGTTGCTGCCCTTGTGGTCATGCCAAGTTTGCAAGCAAAAAAAAAAAAGTTTGCCTGTTCATCCTGCTTCGTCGTCAAGCTTTTTTTTTTTTTTAAATATTATATTTCTTTTATTCTTTTTTATCGTCGTCGGTCCCCGCTCGTGCACCCCAATCCTACATACTTACTCCGTACTTTTTTTTTTTATTCATTACTACTCCGTACTTTGTACTTGAGTAATTTTTGTCCTAGCCTTTACCTTGTGTTTTCTTCTCTCGCTCTCGCTCTCGCTTGCGTTGCCTTGCCATCCAGGTAAAGGGCCGGCTTGCAACGTGTAGCCCGGGCCTTGGAAAGCACTCATAGGCGAGAGTAGCAAAGACTATATTCCAGCCAGCCTAAGCTCTCCTTCGCGGGGCTGGTTTTTTTTTTTTGTCTTTTCTGCCCTCCATTCTGACGGGCTTCTCTTGTCTTACTGGCCGGGCTAGCCCTGCTGGCTATGACTTCTTCTTTGGGTTAGAGATTACACTAACTGCTCAAGTCCAGCCCACTATACCAAAGAGGATGCTACTCAAGTCGGCGCTGCTGTGGTGGGTTAACGCACTGACCAATGGCGTTGTTCGTCAGATTTTAAACTTCTTAGCAAAGGCGATATGCGAGATGGTGATGAGCGTGGAAGAAGGAGTACGGAGTGGAAGAAGCTTTCAATCTTGGGGGAACCAAGTTTTGGTTGTCAGCGGTTGTCTGTCAAGAATAATTTGAATAGGGAGAAGGGGTGATGCGAGGATATCCACCGTAGTTGTTTGCCTTGTTTACTCCGTAGACATTTTGTTTTGTTTTATTTTGTGCAGCAATCTTGATGCCCTTGTCGGAGATGTGTACACTGTAGCTGCGTGCTTATGCAAACCACAATAGCAGACACCGTGAACTTGACGGAGAGTATTTTTGTTCCATTAACCTCCTAGGATCGGCCATCCGAGTTGGAGGCGGGACGTGCACGACCGCAAATTACACCACCATTTTGGTCTTCCAGCCGTTCTTCTGGCGGCTGTACCGTGCACGTTATATTCCGAGTATTTTAATATTCCTCCTGTATTAATAGTTCTGTACTTGCTGCAAGTACAAAGTGTGCACAGGGATGGTTATGCTTTTTGTGTGGGCTGTGTTCGGCCTAGATTTACAGTGTACATACAAGCGGCATTCCAATAAGACGGCAACTTGCCACCTGGGAAATGCCACTTTCCAGGTCAGTTTCAATTGCATTCAAGCCCTTGCAGTGAACTTGGAGAACGCGAGGGAAAAAAAAAATTATAAAAGATAAAAAATAAATAAATAAAAAATAAAAGAAAAGAAGTACAGAGTAACCATTGAACTGTACAAGTTAACAAACAGGGTCTGATGGTAAAAGGAAGCATCATGTTACTTATCAGGGCTATGTGTGCTGAACATCTGTTAATAGAGCCGAAATGCGTATCACTTGACAGTCTAACTCTAAATATGGATTCGGTGTCCACCATGCGGTCAAAAAGCGGGTAAAGAGGATTAGAGAAGTCTTCCCGATCCATCAAGAAAGCAAGCAAGCGGCGAAAAGAAAACGGATATTTAAATGTTCAAAACACACGCAAACGTCATACGGAGGCAATAACCGGTCAAATGTCGAACGAGATTCTCTCGTGCCCCGGAATGCTGTTCCAATGTCTTTCTTGTTCTTTTTTGTTCTGACAAGACAAGAAAGGCCACTGGCATGGTAGTAATTTGACAGCTAGGCTTGGCCTTCCCCCTCTCTCTCCAGTGGCAGGTTGTTTGCGGAAACTGTCCTGATGACAGGGAGGAGATAAAGGAGACGATAAGATAACGAAGGGCTTGAAAGGTAGAACGGCAGAAATCTTTATCTTGGACCATGTGAATAAAGGGAATAATTAAAATCTGACCTGCAGAAACGAATGAAAAGCGGTAATAAAAGCGAGAATGGCATTGCAGTAGACTGCATATCCTTAGCCGCGTGCTATTCAAAGTCAAAAGGAACAAAAAGAAATGGGAAAATAAAAACGATTAGACGCGATAAAGAATAATTCTTGAAGCTGTCTTTGTTCAAAGAGGATCCAAGCGGGGCTTTTCGCAGCCTTTTTAGCGCCCTAAAACTACAATGTTGATAAATCTAGCGCTGCCGAGGCTTCTGTTTCAGCAGATCTTGGCTAAATTAGTTGGCTAGCAATTGCTGAGCCAGCTGAAGCTGTTTGCTTTAATCAGGCTGCGCTTAGCTTTAGTCGCCCTTTTTTCGATGGCTAGAAATAAAACATAAACTAAAACTCTGGATATCAGTTTAGCCAACTTATGAAATGCGACTTTACCAAAGACAGAGTTTTCCCTGTAACGGCATCAAGAATATGCATCCGCTGCCACACACAAGCAACATATCATATCTGGTGGTCACCAGAGGTGCATTAGCGAGAGTGAAATGTACGGAAGTACAACTCTGGGCCATTCTGCGCGCTTGAAGGATTCACATCAACAATAAACTGCAGGAGTCAAAAGCCAAAAAAGCAAAAAGGCAAAACGAGTAAAAATGCAGGGAATCGCCATGCTCTGCTGCTGCTAGGCTAAAATGTGTTAAAAGCAGCGGTCAAACCGATGCTTGGCACGAGTTACTTGACGAGATGCGTGGTGACGTCTCTGGACTGACCCGATAATCACAAGTCAGAGTAGAAGGAGACACAACTCTTTCTTGGGCGAGTCACAAGACAGCCTGCGGTGACGAGACAACTGGCAACCACATTTTCTGCTCAAGACACACCAATGTTTCCTTGAAAAACTCGCAACGAGGCCAACTCAAACAAGGGTTAGACAGTGGCTGAACAGCGTTAAGGGGATGCTGATCTATTTACAAAAAAAAAAAAAAAAAAAAAAAAAGAAAAGGAAAAATTTGCCTAGGAACAACATTTGTCCCTGGAATGATTTGTCAAAAAGAATACCAGAACAGCAGCATGTGGCTGTATTTCGATCGTCACGCCTCGCTCCGTCAGGCTTTTGGAATAAGTATGTAGTAGTAGTAGTATGTAGGTAGTACTGCTTACTACTACACATGCAGGTATTGTAGCATATAGTTGATTCATATGCGCAAGAAATAAGAAATACATATTTGTATAGTAAGTACATATTCAAATTTTTCTCACATTACATTCCTTGTTCGAAGTTACATTGTAGGATGGATTATTCCCTGCACCGTAGTTCCTCTTGGCACACAGAAAAAAACAAAGAAAAAAAGAAATCAAATCCTACAGCAGAGCTTTTCATTAAAATTAATCCATTTAGAACATGCTGACTTCATTCATGTGTATTTGGGGCGTTTGTATTTGGCACTGCTTTGAGTCGTTTAATGAGAGCGACATCGTAACGAACTCACAACTCAGAGTGTGCTTTTTGTTGGCCATAGCACCAATTCTGAATTGCAAATGGTACCGCCCAAATATTAGGTCGCTTATACATGTAGTACTATGTAACTGTTTGCTATTTTTGTCTTTGAAATCTTTTCTTACATGCAGCTCTGCTCGTAGACACGGAATTGAATGTTAACTTCAAGCTTGTGTAACCACTTTTTGTTTGTCAATTTCTGCATCTCCGGAATCCGTGTAAAACTGGGAGCCAAATCTCGCCCATTGAAAACCATGGACCAAGGTATTCGTAAGTGGTTACCTACCATACTAAGCTACTACAGTTCAAAACGCCATTGGAGAGGTTGGCGTGCTCTTTCATTATGTTAGATCGGACATCTAAGAGTAAAAGAGGCATGATACTTACCTTTAGAGGAACCTTATCGGGGAGTTGACGTTTAGATAATGTTCCAACACGTACTACTGTACGTTATCTTTATCTTCATCTTCCGGTTACAAGTTAGCAAATGAAAATGCGAAAAAAAAATAAGGCTAACATACTACTATTCAAAGTTGTACTGTAAATTAAACTCACTTTTGGGTAGAGAAGACTAAAGGGTATACATTCACGAATTGGCTGATAGAGGTCAACTACGTCATCACGTGATATACAGCGTATTGATAACAAGTCAGAGGCATGACTTGATCCACTTTTCTTATACATTTCTTGTAGTATTTCTAAACCACTTCGATTGCTAGTAGTACTAGTAGTAGTTGTATTTTAGTAGATATAACTGCGGGGAAGTGCTACTATTACGAACGTTGAGAGTAACTGAGATACAAAGAGATTACTATCCCTGGATATCCTGTTGATATGGTAGTTCTCTCGACGATAAATGGAACGGAGCTCAAAGTCCGCAGATATTCGTGATAATTCAATAAATGGCCAACTAGCCGACTGTAAATGTTGTTGTTTGACTTCTTAAAGCGGGTTAGGCTATTCCAAGGTCACAATCGGAGATGTGTGGATGGTTGGTCATTGATAACAAGATAAGCACAATAACAACGATAATAAATGATAATACGTATACAATAACGTGTACAATATATGATAAACATGACCCTATTAAAAGCTTCGCAGAGTCCGGCTCTGATTTTCCCGTGAGTTACTTTTTTGTGTTGGCCTACAACCTCTGCTAATTCATCTTTGCTCCCTTCTTATTTTCTATCCTTTCAAATCATGGCAGATATTCACCCCTGGGATCCGCTCCTCCCCGAGGAAATTGTCAAAGCTGTCGCCATTGTGCAAAAGTCGTACGGACCTGATCTTCTGTTCCATGTTGTTTCGCTGCAAGAGCCCCGCAAGGCCGAGATGGCGGCGTGGCTAGCCGCCACGGAGACGGCACCTAAACCAAAGCGAGTAGCAGATATTGTGGTTATTGACCCAAGAGGTACGGCCCACGACGGTCTCGTGGACTTGGAAAGCGGTACCGTTACTAGCTGGGTGGCTGCGCCCGGCTGCCAGCCAATTGTAAGTCTTGAAACAGACATACCGAATGAGCATGAACTAGGCTCCTAACACGATAACAGATCACCACCGAAGAACTTAAGCAGGTCGAGCTGCTGGCACGCTCCGATCCTGGGGTCATTGAGCAATGTGTTCTCAGTGGTATTGCACCTGAAGACATGCACAAGGTGTACTGTGACCCGTGGACTATTGGCTATGACAAGCGCTTTGGGTCGACTGTGCGGCTACAGCAGGCCTTGATGTACTTTCGCCCTGACATTGACGACTGCCAGTACCAGTACCCGCTGGACTTTTGTCCCATCTTTGACGCCATCAACAAGAAAATCATTGCCATTGATGTGCCAGCCGTGCGTCGCCCGCTGAGCACAGTCAAACCCATCAACTACCACCCCAAGGCCATTCAAGAGGCTGGTGGTGGCTACCGTGAAGATATCAAGCCCATCAACATCACGCAGCCCGAGGGCGTGTCATTTTGCATGGACGGCCGGCAGATTAGCTGGCAGAACTGGAGCATGCACATTGGATTCAACTACCGCGAAGGCATTGTGCTAAACAACATCCGCTTCAACGACAAGGGCACCGACCGGTCTCTGTTTTACCGACTGTCTCTAGCCGAAATGGTGGTACCGTACGGCAACCCAGAGCATCCCCACCAGCGCAAACACGCCTTTGATCTGGGCGAGTACGGTGCTGGCTACATGACCAACAGTCTGGCCTTGGGCTGCGACTGCAAGGGCTCCATCCATTACCTAGACGCGCATTTCCCGACACAAGTCGGCGGGTTGCGCAGCGTCAAGAACGCCGTGTGTATCCACGAGGAAGACGCCGGTATTCTTTTCAAGCACACCGACTACCGCGACGACTCAGTCATTGTTACACGCGCGCGCAAGCTGGTTATCCAGCAGATTTTTACGGCTGCCAACTACGAGTACGCCGTACAGTGGATCTTCCACCAGGATGGCACGATCCAGCTCGAGATCAAGCTGACGGGCATTCTCAACACGTACAGCATGGCGGTTGACGAGGATACTCACGGCTGGGGCACTCAGGTGTATCCTGGCGTGAATGCACACAACCACCAGCACCTGTTTTGTCTACGCATCAACCCTGCAATCGACGGCCCGGCCAACACAGTATTCGCCGTAGACACTGTAGCTGCCGACGATGCCGTGGGAAGCGCTGAGAACCCGTATGGAAATGCTTTTTACGCCAAGAGAACAAAGCTAGAAACGACGGCGGATGGCATGTCGGACTATATTAGCGATACTTCGCGCACCTGGGAAATGGCCAACACGAACAAACTCAACGCGTACAGCAAGAAGCCGGTGGCGTACAAGCTGGTGAGCAGAGAAGTGCCGCGGTTGCTGCCCAAAGAGGGTTCGTTGGTATGGAAGCGCGCTGGCTTTGCGCGCCATGCGGTGCACGTGACCAAGTGTAAGTGGATAACCAACCTTGACAATAGCAACAATAACAAGCAAAGCTTGCTAATCCAACTATGACAGATGGCGATGATCAGCTTTGGCCTGCGGGTAAACACGTGCCACAGACATCTGGCGAGACATCTCTGGGTATCCCTGAGTGGGTCGGTGACGGCACCGAGTCGGTTGACAACACTGACATTGTGCTGTGGCACACTTTTGGCCTGACCCATATTCCCGCACCAGAGGACTTCCCCGTCATGCCGGCTGAGCCTATCACGCTGCTTCTGCGGCCGCGTAACTTCTTTACTTCGAACCCGGTGATGGACGTGCCGCCAAGCTATGCTAGCACGCCAAGCCAGATTTTGGCGCAAGGAAAGGGCGTGACGGATGCGACGGACAAGATGAGCAATCTAGCATTTTCCAGTGGAGAGTGCTGCTCCAAGACATATTAGGGTACACGTGTCGTGATCCAGTATATATATATATATATATATATATATATATTAGCGTGAATTTGATGCATCTATCCATAAACAAGGTTCTAAGGTTTCCACCGCCATGCAGGGTGCTTCCACTCGAGTTTTGACAGCTCCTCGGCTGACTTTCCGGCCAGCTCGGCGTCCAAATCGCGACTATCGCGCTTCTTGTTGTCGTGATTCATCCAAAGGAGTGTTGCTATGCTCACGATAAGTATCGTGGAAGAAGTTCCCAAGTTGAGTCCGTTGCCAATGGGATAGTTTGGCCCGTCAGAGCTCATGTACGACCAGGTTGAGATGAGCCCCCCGATGTTTCCCATCATGACATTAAGGCCTAATTATGGTTAGAATCTATATCAAACAAAAGCAACAGTTGCAATCAAACTTACCAATAGATGCCGTACGAGCTGTGTCTGACACAACATTTGAGGAGACAATGGCATTTGTCAAGGCCCCAAACGCAAATGCACTGCTAGCAATAAAAAACGTTGCTCCATAGCGCACGTGGTTGTCCCGCGATGCCAAGAACATGGTGTAGCCAACCATGAGCAACGGACACGCCAACACCAGGAAGATCTGCCGTCTATCCAGCTTCCAGCTCATGTATGAAAACAACAAGACAAAGAACCCGCCAACAACAAATGGCGGTACCGTTCGCAGCTGCACACTCACTGTTGAGTGGCCCGGGTAAAGCCCCTTGACAATGGTCGGTGTGAAAAAGGCAAGGCCCTGCACCGTAACATTGTTCAGCAGGAACACAAACGACGTGCTAAGCGTGACCGGGCTACACATGCCGCGGATCAACTTTGTCTTATTCATCTTGTCCAGAACCTCGGTAGTGCCCAGCCGTTCCGACTTGAGGCGCGCAATCGCCAAGTCTTTCTCCTCGGCAGACAGCCACAGCGCCGTGGCCGGTCGGTCAGTCAGCGTAAAGAAAGCAATAAGACCTAGGATGCTCGTGACCAGGCCCTCAATGGCAAAGAGTACACGCCAGCCGTGCAGCGAGCCGAAATGATCCATGCTGAGAATACCGCTGGCAAGTAGGCCACCAAAGGCGCCGGCGAGAGGCGCCATTACCATATACATGCCCAGACGGAACGTCAGCTCAGAAGCACGGTACCAGCGCGAGAGGTAGTAGGCGATGCCGGGGATCATGCCGGCTTCAAAGATGCCGAGGAGAAAACGCACAGCGCAGATCTGTGAAAAGGAGTGGACAAAGGCGGTGCAGATGGACAACGTGCCGAACATGACGGTGGTGAAGGGGATGAACCAACCGGGGCCCATGTATTTACAGAGCATGTTGCTGGGGATTTCAAACAGAATGTAGGAAATGTAGAAGCAGGACAGAACAATGTTGAAGTCATTTCCCGTAAAGCCCAGATCTTCGCCCATACCGGCAATGCGAGCATTCCCTATCAGCTGTCAGGACAAGAGATACATGATTAACTAAACCTCAAGAAAAGACTAACCGATATTCGCGCGGTCAATGAAGCAAAAGAGATACAGAATTGCGACTGTAGGCACAATGTAAAAGTCCAGCTTACGCAAGAGCTTCTTTTCGGCTGCAGCGTCTACATGGACCAAGGATTGTCCGTATCTATCTCAACGACAGTGGCAGTTAATGCACACGTTAGAATAAGAGTTGACAGCCTGTGGATAACACAGTACTAGCTAACGGGTCTAGTCTAACCTATCTGTAGCAGCGTGTCCGCGCTCGGCTGCCGCGTGGACAGCATCACCGCCGGATTCGAGCTTGGCTGCCGCTTGAACAGCAGCGCCGCCGAATTCGAGCTTGGCAATGCTGTCACGATCCGACTGGCGGGCTTCTAGCAGGCTCATAGTCGCTGACGAGGACGGTTTTCAGGTAAAATATATGAAATTAATGGTGAGAAGTCATGGAAACTACCCGAGAGGAACCACATGTTGATATATGTGAATTACATCTTCCAACTACACACAGAAGAAAAAAAAGAGTCCGGGAAATTTTCTCCAAAGTAGCCACTCATCCGTTGTGTTATATCAGCTATGCCGGTAGTATTTGGGGTTCTTTAAGCCGATTAGCAGAAGCAGGTCTTGGCTGGCTGTCTGACAATTCATGTTGAATCCTTTCCGGTCTAGGCTGGCCTGGATTGGAGGAAAAATAATGGAGCCGGGAACGTCAAAAGAAAGCCTTTTTTATGTAGATCGTTGGCGGCTAATATCACCAAGTCTCCTCGGTCGATTACTGGGTAGTATTTTTCTTGCATTCAAAAAGATCGGTCATTTATGATGTAGCCTAAAGCTACTAAATGTTTCATTAATCTCTACTACGTAGATGTCTAGCAAACAAATACGGTGTAGATTCTTTATCCGAAATGCTGACTTGCGAAACAAAACATGCCGAATTCAAGCCGCCGGCAAATTTTCGGCCCATTTGAGCCCCACTAGCTCCGGTCACTTACAATCAACACCCGCCCGGTTAGCTCAATCGGTAGAGCGTGAGACTCTTAATCTCAAGGCTGCGGGTTCGACCCCCGCATTGGGCTCAATTCCCGATGCTCCAGTTCAGCTGGAAATTCGAACCTTGTCCTCACGAGTTTTCTTTTTTTTTGTCTCTGCTCATGCATGCCGTGACCAATTCTTCTTTTGATTGCTTGGCTATTAGATACTGTATCTCTACACCGCAGTTTCCTCATAATAGTTGTTAGGTCTAGGGTTATTGCGGCCTGGACAATCTCCTCTCTAATCGACTCCGGGGCCATTGTGGATTGTGAGAGATGAGATGAGGGTTGGGTTTGATGGTTCAGTAGCTCGTTCGCACCTATTCACAGAAACATAGCTCTCATTTTCAAGGCCAGTAGCTTCTTCGCTCATTGTAACCCTGTAAAGCCCCGCTTTCTGTGTAAGTGGGAGCTGGTATTTTAACATATTGTTGCTAATTGGCGATTTGTGTTGAATTCATCCAGGAGGCGTATTAGCTCCAATACGAGTCCTGACAAGTAGTTGCACTGCCGCCATCATTTATTAAATGATAGAATATTACAAGCAGCCAATACAGTGAGGTAAGTACTCCAACGATCCTCTGAATACTACTGACATGTGATGAATTAAAATATTGCTACAGAATGGTGTAAATGTGCAGAGTAGATGGATGCATAAGAATACTACTACTAAATCTGTAGACTCGATACAGGAAGATACTCCGATTCAAGCTAAAATTGCTAAGTGTTTGGTGCCATTGCTGTTGATGTTTGCCAAGTCCTCGCCCTGTTATGCATGTTTTGTCCGTTGATGTCTCTCGGGTGCATAGAACCCCTAGTCGGAACTGTCTGTAGCATCGGCTCGCCATCCAGCAACCTAACCTGCTCAAGGGGGTCCATTTTCTCCAGCTCCTCAATCAGACCCTGCGGTAAGTCCAGATCAAATACGGCATCAATGTCAGCGTGGGGCGAGAATCTACTAAACTCAAACCCAAATGGCCACCACGTTGCCAATCTTGTTCTCGGGCGCGGGTTAAAATGCCGCCGCTCGTACAGGTAGATGAGTACCAGAGTCGGGACGTTGATAACGCGGATAAAAAATACATTGATGGAGTGGAATAGCCGCGGACTGACAAAGAATTTGAGCGGCAGCAAGGAAACGAGTGCCAAGATATTGAAGGGCACTGGGTACATGAAGACTGAATCACTCTTGACGCCCTGGAAGGTAAGGACGGTACGTCGAAACTGTATCTCGGCATCAGCGTCGGCCATGATGTTTGAGAACCGGTTGGTGAGGATTGCAACCAGGATGGTCAAGAACAAAATGTTACCGAGAAACGCAAACGAAATCGTCAAGAGAGGCCCAAATATGAAGTGATATTCAGTCGACTTGTCAATGCCCGTAGCATCGAGGCCAAACCAAATCCAAATTAGCCACTTGACCGTAGTCAGATAACTCGGGTTATCCGTAGCCTCATCCGAGTTTCCAGATTCCTTGAGCAGCCAAATCAGCGACATGGAGAATCCAGCAAAGCACCACACAACAAGAAAGTTCAGCCGGAAGAAGTCCTTAAGCATGGCATGCATAGATATAAACACGATATTATCCGGCATAATAGTGAACGCCAGTCGTGTCAAAAGGATCGGTGCTGCAAGACATATGATATCCAAACCATAGCTGTAGGCGCTGGGCAGCTCAAGGAAGATATCCGTCAGACGTGTCACGCTATAGCATAGAAATATGAACGAGAAGGCAACGTCTAGGAATGACCATAGTGACTGCGAGTGCACTTCCCATCCATGTTCAATGATGGCGGCGACAAACTCGATGATCCAGCCCAGTGTGTAGACGCAAAACAACGGCTCAAACACCTCCATCCACGGCGAATTTCGGTGCGCCATGGCAAGAAAGTACAGGACTGTCATCAACACAAACTGATACAGCTCAATGATGTTGCGGGACCGCGGCACTTTGAGTCGATAATGATTCAACACTGGCGCCTTTGACGGGTCGTACAATGCCACGGGATGGTGCTTGTAGTGGTCTGGTAGAATATCCATGAATGACAGCGGCGTAAACGTGACGCGGCCCTCGTGGATGGACGTGACAACCTTAACACACGCCCTCGATGACAAAAACGACTTGCTCTCTGACAAAACAGCCAGCTCTAGCGCCGTCAGTTTGCGCTCATGGCCGCCACGGTCTTGCACGGGCCATTGTGCCAGGCGGGCTTCGCGGTGGAGTTCGGGTGGCGCGCCCTGGAACGGATCGTATCCGGCGACAAGGACGTTTGCGAGCAGGAGCAGACCGGGCAGCCCAGGGTTGTCTTCGTGGAATCGACGGAGCACCTTTATGGCTAGAATTTCACAAAGCGCGGCGCGTGCTAGGGTCACGGATTGCTGGACATTTCTAGATGTCTGCGAACGCTGGAACTGCACGCGGTTGGTGAGGAGGCAATAGACTAGTAGTAGAAGCCGGCGGGATTTTGGGTTAGCGTTGTCTCAGTTTGACTACATACTTATGAGGGCTCACCTAGCGACAAATCTTGCGGGTCATAGAGCCGCTCTACCAACGGTCTGACAATCAGCTTATTCAAACGGGGCCCTCTAAGCTCTTCCGGCGTAAATGGGTCCTCTATATTATGCAGCAAGCCGCGTTAGCCAGGCGCCTAGCATGTACAGTATTACTGGACTTGGAGAAGCTCTGGGTCGACTCACCAATAGCCGTCATAACCAGCCGTCGAACACTAAAGCCGCGGAAAAAGAATGCGCATTCGTCAGCCCAGGCTGTTCAATTCCCGATGGAGATGGACAACGGCCGAAAAATAAACAGATAAAAAGACGGCACTCAATTGATCCTTCAGCGATCAAG
Source organism: Thielaviopsis musarum (assembly GCA_001513885.1). Taxonomy (NCBI): domain Eukaryota; kingdom Fungi; phylum Ascomycota; class Sordariomycetes; order Microascales; family Ceratocystidaceae; genus Thielaviopsis; species Thielaviopsis musarum. The sequence goes on from LKBB01000021.1 coordinate 23,233, forward strand.
TAAAAACAACTCACCGGTGGATGCCGAAAAACACGGCTAGCTTGAGATTAGTCCGCCGCCCGATTTCACCAAACATGTTCGGGCCCGGGTCTGAGATGAAGCTTGATTCCAGGAGGCCGACGGCTTCTTCCGGGTCGGCCTCTGTGTCAGCGTCATCGTCCAGCGAGATGCGGCCGTTTAATTCATCCGGAGCTTGATTCATCGTCGGCGGGTAATTAAAAAAAAAATTGAAAACAGAAGGGCTAAATATAGTTGAGTTTAAACTAGCTAGCACGGCAACACAAACATCAGTGAAAATGCACGTGCAAATAGCCGTTGGATAGTCAGAAACGAATCAGATAAGATAGTAGTAATTGGGCTCTGCAGGGCAGGTTTAGTGCTTGATGGATTGTTTTGACGCCGACGTTTGATACGTCAAAAGGCTGTTTTAGCACGTGATATTTCTAACCCTAGCATTTACCTTGCTCAGCATTTGTCTATTACACCATTGTCATTATCTAACCCGAACACGGCCATAAGTTATGCCTCTCATGACAAACTCCACACTAATTGCGGATGGAATCAAGGCAGCCTCAAACTCAAGTCTTCCGAATACCTGTCCCTCTAGGTTGGTGTATTTCGGCAGGTTACATTCACAAATACTAGATCCCCTCGATGCTTGCCTTGTAAAAGTTGGACATGTCGTTTCTGTGAACGCGACGTTGCTAACAGTGTTTGTTTTCTACAGGATCAAGCCTACGTAAGTGATAGCGGTGATAACTTCATTCTGGGGATTGACAATGAGGGAACCGTAAACGATACACGCATAACTACATCTTAATAATATCTTTTGATTTCATCACATCTTTACATCTTCCGCTTGATAAGCCCCTTCCAGAAATCAAAGCTATTCTCATCACTCTGCAAGCTCCACATCTTACCTGTCCCTCTTCCATCATATCCCACCTCTTCCGCCTTCAAAAGGCCCCAATCTCTTGTAATCCCCAGCACCCGCGCCTTTACGCCGCCCTCAGCCTCCAGCGTGACCTTTTGGTTAGTATGCAGCCAGTAGCGGTAGTACCGCTCCTCCAAGTCCGGCGAAAATCCTTCACGCAGAAACTGCGTATACACACTCTCCAACCGCGTGAGCACTCGTGCGAGTAGCCGCTCAGTGCGGAAAGGCTCCTGGCCGGCGGTGAGAAGGGCGTTGAGACTAGTAGTCGGGCGGGCGTTGGTGGTGTTGAGGCCGATGCCGAGAACAATTTGATAGGCACCATCGCAGTAGGAGCAGTTTGCTAGGATACCACCAATCTTCACGTATGCGGGCGATCCTTCTTTGTGGTTGGGATCCAGTGCATCTAAACAGTGAGAAATTACATTAGAATGTGCTCTGTAGGCATCAGTGGTGTAAGACTTACATATATCATTGGGCCATTTGAGCTTGACTGGAATCTTCCCGTAGCCTGTATCATATGACTGTACAGCTTCCACAATAGCAATGGCAGCAAGATACTGAATAAACACAACTGGGCGAGACATGACCAGATAGCCAGGATGGTTGATCACAGTAGAGAAAATCAGGCATCCAGCAGGCGACACCCAGACGTTTGATCCACGGCCACGGCCGGCAATCTGGGTCGTTGCAGCTACAGTAAAGCCTGTAGGGAGCTTAGAGAGCAGTTTAGGGTTCCTAGAGGCATGGGATTAGCAGGTTCATCACAGACAACAAACGGAGAGAGACATACTTGTCCAGAATGGAGTTGGTGCTGGTCAGAACTTCACCGTAAATCAACAGTGAGCCCCAGTCGTTTGCATCTTTCTCTAGCAAACGGTACCGCTGCATGTGGCTGTAGTACACGTTATGGTGGAAGCATGGCGTTTCCTTGTTTCCCGGCCACTCCGCTTCGTACGGAATGATTGTCTTGAGAATCGTGGAGTAATCCACAAAGCTAGTTTCCTCACTCTTATTCCTGTCCTTGGACGGCTCCAGAGCCTCCTTGAGCAACGACACGTCCCAGCGAGAATCCCTCTTTTGGATGTGGAACATATCCATGTCGGCCTTGATCAGCTCTTCGCCCGCTGCGTCACGAGTGATGATGCTTTCCCAGTCGCTCAGGATTTCCGAGACAAGCTCATGCTTGATGGCAGAAAAATGCAAAGGCGAGATAGATGGCACTGGAAGCTCCTCTGTGCTGACTTCAAGGCCCAGTTTAACTAGGCAAGCCTTGAGAAAGGCAGAGCGGCCTTGGTCGGCTTCTGCAAGCTTCTGGATGAGGTCCGAGTAGCCTGGAATGTCCTGGTGTTCGTGAAGATTCGCAGCAGAGAATCTGTCGGGCAGCTCGTTAGATATAATGAGCGGGTCATATCAGGATCAAACTTACTCTGGGTGCGGGCCAGTAACAATGGCTGATCCAAGACCGACCTTGCACAGCACCGCTGCAGCTTTGTCATCGCCGCCATCGACGTTCAATTCCTCTTCATAGCTTGCCAGCACTTCGTACTTGTACCCCGAATATCCTGTTGTTTTCGCCGGGACAAATACGCCGCCGCCATTGTAGTAAGACTCTACAAACTTGGGGCAATTCTCCAGCCCTTCAGTCTTGAGCTTGACGATCTGCGCGCCAGCCTCACTATGGTACTGAAATCCCTTGAACGCACCACCACGGCACGTACCGGTGAAAAAGGCCAGTTCTCTACTCCCCACAACTTCCAGCAAGGGATCACCAACTTCAAACTCACATCGCTGACTTCCGTAGTAGCCACCGGCACAGAAGCCTATATACGAGCCGCCCTTGCGGACAAAGTCGGCAATTAGCCGGTTGCCCTCGCCGTTGAGGACTTTGCAGTAGCCGAGATCGGCCCCGCCGGGCATCACGAGAAGAGCACATGTTGGCGCCCACGGTTCCTTGAGTAGAGCGGTTTCGGCAATGGGAATAACGGCATAGTTGTGTGACAAAAGTCGTCGCAGAGAGTAGAGGCAATGCTTTACAGACTCAATTGTCGTGCCGTTGCCTGTGGGGGGGAAAAAAAGTCAGAAACTTCTTTTAGTCTATCACAAAAAGACTGACCTGAATATACAAGCACATTCAGCTTGCGGGCTACCATTTTGCTGCGTCTGTGCGGTTTGTTGTCATCAAACGTCGAAAGCTTGGGTGCCCAACGGTCCACTATGGAGATACTACTACTAGTAGTAGTAGTTGACCAGTTTAGTGGAACTTCCGCGTATTACATAATCCACTCCAATGATGGGGTGATGCTGCTCCCTTGAGAACAACCACCTCTTGCAGATGGTTCGTGAACCGTATTCAGGTCATCTTTTTTTTTAATCAATTAGTTAATTTGGCCATTACAATTCTCAACTCCCAGGCAGCAGTTCTTGGTAATTATGCGTCTTAACTTTTAGTCTTACGAAATGAAAATAACTCCCAAGATAAAAACGACATGAAAACATTGTTAATTGATGCTACACTAAAGTCGCTCACGGGCTTCTCGAAGGACTTGGATGACCTCGTCATAGACTGCCTTATCGGGAGACTTCGATCGTCTAGTTCCTCCTGGAAACAAAATTATCGACAAAGATTTTATGACTGGCCAAAAACACTCATATTCTGAGTTCACACGTAGCACATCTTCTCTCAGAAGACGTATCTGTTCAAGTCTTTGGTAGTAGCAAACGTCTTTCAATGAAGACTTTTTGTAAAAGGACCCTGGCCCAAAGAGGCTAATACAAATCGAATACAACACCCAAAAGAACGACTCAATATCATGCATAAATGTATGTTGTACTTTTCTGTCTGGGCATAGAAGATCTGTTGACATGAATGCCCTTGTGCCAACTTGAGAATCTTCATCCGGTCGCGGGTCATGGCCCAAGACCTGGGATGCTAGGTCGTACGAAGATATAGATGTGAATGACAAAGAGGGGAATTTAAAAAATAAGGAAAAACAAAAAGAGCATCGAGGCAAGGTATGTTGTAAACTTTAGAGTTAGTTATAGCCTCAGCCAAAGCTGCACAACTTTGTTTTCGTTATGAGCTTTTACCAGGCCATGAACAATTATTGGAGGATCCGATGAAATGCACCATATGTAGTGAACTGATAAGCCGGATCTCTGGTACATCTTTTTTTTTCTTAGCGGTTTAAAGATGCATGAAAACAGAAAAGCACTAATATCTAGCCACGTCGTATATAAGTTTTATGGCCTCTTATTTGGCTGTGTTTCCCCACTATACCACCGTCTATAAAGCCCAATTCACACCGTCATCCTCGCTTAGTCACCCCACCATTCCTCCATTCCGCATTTTCTGCCCAAGTAAAGAAAAAGAAAAAGACTTACCGCTTGCATCCTGGCCAACTTTCTGCAATTCCACTCTCCACCAACCGTCTCTTGCCCATCGCCATTCACAACCATGGCCTCTCTCCCGAATATGCGCGCCGCTCTGCGCCCTCTTCTGCGGTCCTCGCGCCGCATCCCCGCTCGCCCTTTGTCGTCTTTTTCGCCGCTGCGCAAGCCGTCGTCTGCCGACGCCGACGCTGTTAATAACGCTGCCCCCGTCGAGTCCATGACGGTGACCACGCCATCGGGCAAGGCCATCAGCTACAAGACACCCGAGCATGTGGACTGGAGCTCGTCGTACTTTGGCCTGAGCACCGAGCCGTTTCCCAAGGAGATCACGGACATCCTGATACGCACGGTTGATCCCAAGCTGGATGTCGAAATGAAGCCCGATGGCATTATTTACATGCCCGAAGTGCGCTACCGCAAGGTTCTCAACGAGGCGTTTGGTCCTGGCGGCTGGGGTCTGGTTCCCCGTGGTGACACTGTTGTTGGCGATAAGATTGTGACGCGTGAGTATGCGCTGATTGTCCACGGCCGGTATGTTTTTATCAATTTCGCTCCGTTCCCCATCTTTAGCTGACTCCAATGCGTTCTGTACTTTAACTTCAATGATTATGCTAACCCTATCCTACCACAGCTTCATCTCCCAGGCCCAGGGTGAAAACAACTTCTTCTCCGTCGATCAAATCCCCCGCGCCGTCGAGGGCTGCAAGTCCAACGCCCTTATGCGTTGCTGCAAGGATCTCGGTATCGCCTGGCAGCTGTGGGACCCTGCCTTTATCCGCCGCTACCAGAGCACCCAGGCCGAGCAGGTCTGGGTTGAGCACGTCGTCAACAAGAAGAAGGCCCGCATCTGGATCAAGAAGGGCGACCCCGTGCCCTACCCCTACAAGAAGTCGGCCTAAGCACCTCAACTCGATATGTTGCTTAGTTTATTCTGTCTTAGTGATATCCACACAATTACCCCGAATCTTGGCTGATGCTGTGTATCAACTAAGATCGGCCTGTATAATAGTTGCCCTGTTTGTTTTTTTCAGTCTACATTTAGTCATGCCCGTACCTAGCGCGCGAATGCCAAACCCAAATATCTTAAAGAATAGTGCATAGTTATATTGCGCTGATAATTAAAAGTAGGAATACTGTGCCTCTCTCTGTCCGCGGCCATTTCCATCCGCATTTCAGGGCTATTCTCAAGGCTCAGCCTCAGTACAGTACCAATAAGTTATCCATGACTGCAGTTAAGGGTTCGTGCCCGACGCCTTTGCCGCATCATGCTCCCCCGCATTCCAGCCCCATGGCACCCAACTACCCGTGTTGGTGCGTTTGCGCATGCCGCTCTCGTCGCCACTCTCGGCGTCAATCTTGACAAAATCAGTCTCGCTGCGCGACTTGCTCAGACCACTGCCGGGCCGATCCAAGTCATCGTTAAATTCGGAGCCAGGCGTGCGGGTCCCGTCGCGCAGTACCTGCTTCTGGGCTTCCGCAGCCTCCTTGTCCAGGGCGCCCAGCACAATATTCAGGCGCTCGCGCTGTGCTGCAATAAACGTCATTTTCTCGTGCGCATCCTGCAGCGAGGGCGGAATCAGTGTGCTCGATGACGTCATCGATGAGGCGGGGTCGACGTGTGCGGCGGTAGCGCTCGTAACACTGGATACGGCACTGACGGCGCTCACGGCAGAAGCAAGAATATTGTAAAATTCGCTGGCGGACGTGCCGGTACCACCAGTAGATCCCGATGGCATAGAGACACTGCGCTGAGCAGTGGGAATGCTGAATCTAGATAGAAGAAGCTGTGTGTATGTCTGGGCATTTGTTCGCGAGGTTGGCGGCGGCGCAGACTTGGTGGCTTCGGGTTCGCCTGGCGGAAGGCCGAGAAAAGTCACGCGGACATATTCTATGGCTTTCTTGAGGTGTTCCAGGCCAACTGTGACTGCGGTTTCGTGAGCATGGACAATGAACTCTTCGATATGGGATTCATTTTGTTGCAGGTAAGGAGAAATATAGGTTTCGTAAATATATCGCGCGCCTTGGGTCTGAGGAAGCATGAGGTATAACAGAAAAAAGAGGCGGACGTATCCGTAGAACGGGATCCTGCGATTAAAGAGTCAGATGTGCGGCCTCAACCGTGTTTTTGGATTACCATAAAAACACTCACCACGTAAGGAACCAATACGTCCATGACTCAACAAGCATCAAGCAGCCGAACACAACCCAGTACATGAGCCATGGTGTCAAAAGCGATGGGTCTGAAGTCTTGAGGGCCTTGTAAGATGCATAGAGCGGGAACAGAAAAGAGGCGACGGAGCTGTGTTTTCCAGTCAGTCCTGAGATCCGGGTGCTTCTCGTATTCGTTTACCTACGATAAAAGATTCGCAAAAAAGTCGAACATTGTGGGATAATCCGTGCTCGCCTAGCAGCGGTTGTCCCAAGCGGCAGAATCGCAAAACCGAAGAAAGAAAGAAACGTCAAAATATAGGATTAGCCGGTCGAGCGAGGATATCAAAGGTCGTAGCGAGTAGATTGAGATAGGGCAATCGGGTCGGTCAGTTGTTTATGCAAAGGCAATGCTAGGTTTAAAGAAGAAAAGATACGGATTGTGTAAGAAAGAAAAGAAAAACCAAGGTTACAGGAAGATTACGAACGGAGCCTCTTTGTCAGCCAGTGGGGGAAAAAAAAAAAGAAAAAAAAAAAAAACTAAGCTGATGAAGGGCGAAAAAAGGAAGAGAAAAAGTGAGGTGAGGGGCAATCAGCGCGGCGCATTAGAAAGCATGGAACAGGCTGAAAACAACAAGTGATAAATAAGACCAAAGTACCCTTTGGTGCCAGGAATGCCGACAAAATGGCAAGCCGTCACAATGTCGTAGCACGCATGTATCTTGGAGCTGCCGGCTCTGACAAAAGATACTTACTTATATTAGAGCTCCCCATTTTTTTTTCCTTTAAGAGCTTCTTCCTTCCTCTATCAGTGCTTGACGTCTTCCCTTATTTTCTCTCCAATTTGACTATCTGGAAAGATGGCGGGGCCCCGGTTCTTAGGCGCTTCTATAACTTTTAGCGCCATTTGGAGTCAAAACCCATTTCATCACAAGCCCACGAGTAAAGGCATAACTCTGTTATCTGTATCCTGGTCGAGGTCTACTCCGTATTGAAGATTACAGTACTCCGTATATCAAATCATCATCCCTCCATCTCCATCATACCGTTTGGTCAAGTTTCCCGCCCATACCTGATACCTGGCACAGCCTAAGTTCTGCAAGCAAAGGACCCTGTCCGGCTCTGACGTCGCCGTCGGCACGACATTTCGCCCCCGTCCAGCCCTTTCCGTCCATTCTAGGCCTACTGTGTACAGTACTGTACAAGATTCATTCTCCTAGGCAACGATGTCTGTCACAGAACGCTGGTCCGGTGTGATCACGTGCAGCTCTGATTTCTCAACTATGTCTCACTTGACATCGGGCGCTGAAAGTGATATGAAATGGTACGCTTTTGAGTCCACAAACCGCTAGCCAGGTGGCAATAGATGTACTCAGATGCTTGACTCTATACTTGTAGAAACGCACAAAGCCAGAAAAACGCCCCTTATTTCCCTTTTTTTTCTAATTTTTCAAACTTTTCAAGCACAAGTTTGCCGATATCGTGATCTTTTTTCAAGCCTCATTGGATTGGGGATGTGGTCTAGTGGTATGACGGATCCTTAGCATGGATCAGGTCCGGGGTTCGATTCCCCGCATCTCCAACCGGCAGCTCTTGAGCTGTTCTTCATTTTTTGCCCTGACTGCAGCCAACTTTTGATCTTATAAGAGTTTGATCTGGTATTTATCTACTTGAAATATGCAGTAGTATTGGTGATTTGTACGTAGTAGACTTCTGCTTAACCCTAATACAACATTGCATTGTTTCCGCTTGTATGTCAAAAAATTCTAGCTAATCATGACTCACCATAGGGTTATATATTACTTCATAGTACCCGTCATAGGATGCGATCGTACACTGTAATTAACCCAGCCTTGATCAACAAAGCAAGGTCTTTATCACGTTATTTGTTGGAATCAGAGCCGCGTTTCGACAAGGGCTAATGTCATTTTTAGAATAATATGTAGTAGAACTACGCCGTCCTTCCGCCTTCCGACCTCCTTGCTCGGTTCTACGGAGTAGTAGTACTACTTTGTACGTTGTGGATAGTGGTTTCTTATTAGTATCTCTTTTTGGCTGTAGGCTTTTCGTCCCCACAGTTCAGGGGCCTCAATTGGAGCTCAAATTTACAAGCAATGGATGTGTACGGAGTAAACGGCTGCAGTATTCTATGCCCTAATCTACATACTTGGCCAATAACAGTGTTTGACGGCGCTTGTGGCGATAGGCTGACCTTTAACAACCGGCATATAAGGAAGCAGTTTGCCAAGACTCAGTAGTGCCGCACTTGCGGGTAGCAGGAGACCTATAGGCAATTTACTCGAGAAGAAGTAAACCTAAAGTCGGTATCATTTGAAGGGTGTACACCGTAGCAACGCCACATCGATATACTACAAAGTTCAAGGCGCAGTCGGCTGCATCTCGAGACCCTCTGGCATCATTATACTGGTTTCTGGGATCAAATGAGCGAGACGCGTCTGTACGAGAAGAAGAAGAGGCGGGTGCCTAGCATGTCGATCCTCCTGACAGCCGAGTAATACCAAGACGATACAGCGTGGCAATGGCCATGGAGTCGTGGTGTGGGTTTCCATGGCACTAGAGAGCTGGCGGAGAATATCTTATTTTATTTTCTTCATGTGACGCCATTGTACTTGGTACTTGTAGCACGTGTTCACTCAGTGATTTGCACGGTCTGGCCACGCCAAGTCTCAATTGTAAAGCCGTGCACACTTATTAAGAGCCATCTTTTTGGAAGTACTCGGTACTTTTCTCAGCAAAAAAGTCCCTAGCACTAGCTATGTCTTGGCTTTTCTTCACAACTCAACCTTAAGTTTGTCTACCGACCTTTTCTTTTTCTTTTCTTTTTTTTTTCTTTTTTGTGCTCGTTGGGCGTCCTCTCCGAGACGGTACTTCTATCATTGGCCAATTGATTTCTTCTTATTCTCTTGCCTTTATTCTCATCTTTATCCGCCATTGCATCCGCTTTCTACTCACCAAAAGGTGTCGTCCTTCCGTGTATCACAGATCTTACAGCAGATCTAAGAACCTGCCAAGAGCTCCCCTTGAGCTAGAAATTCTGCAGCAAGGGAATAGAGACGACTTCTGGGCTTCTTGACTGCACTCTTCAAGCTCCCGTTGAACCGCATTTCTTAATTTGTTTATTGTTACAATTTGTGGGTTTAAATTTCTTGAAAACTACGGCTGCTCTTCCACCCCCCC